>CAJHNH020001982.1:0-47457 GCA_905116865.2 Candidula unifasciata | reverse complement strand
GCGTGCTGTTTTTGCAATGCGAACTATTGGCTGCGACAGATCTGAATTGCAGACATTTTGCGGAGTTATGGATTTACCACCACCTGTCAGCAAAAGCACATATAGTCTTATTAATAAGAAAATAGAGACTGCATCAACAGAGGTACAGAGTACATCTATGAGAAATGCAGCCATGAATGAATTTTCTTTAGCTGAATGTTTAGAAAATAATGAACAGAGGGATGACATCCGTCATATTGATGTGTCATCAGATGGGACTTGGATGACCTCAGGACACTCTTCAGTGATAGGAGTTGCCACAACTATTGGTTGTCAAACAGGCAAAATACTTGATGCAGGGACAAGATGTAAGCAATGCAAGTCTTGTGACGTTTGGAAAAGAAGAGATAAAAGTACGACGAGGTATATTAGATGGGCTACAGAGCACAAGGACATACGTACACCCACACATAAGGGTTCTTCGGGATCGATGGAGGCAGAAATAATCAAAGATATTTTTGCAAGGTCTGTGACAAATTATAATCTTAGGTATACCAGGTTTATAGGCGATGGAGATACAAACACATACAAAGCAGTAGTTAATTCCAAACCATATGGAGATATACCGATTGATAAAATAGAATGTGTGGGACACGTACAAAAAAGAATGGGCACCCGTCTGCGCAACTTAAAAAAAAATGCATGAAAGGAAGAAAGTTAGAAGACGGAAAAGGCTTAGATGGAAAAGGAAGGCTTACAGATAAACAAATTGAGATCACCTCGCGCATTCCACGTGTGTCTATTGACTGACTCGTCGTTTATAACTGTAGTTATCCTAGAGGGGAAGCCCCCATGGTGTATCCACCAAATCTTCGCGCGTGGATCGGAAATTCGTTGTTTCTGTTCTTGACGGACTGGACTTTTTTTTTTTTTTTAACCCTGTAAAACCGAGACCATGTTCCAGGTGGAGAACAAGTTTGAAATTTGGTGACAAGATTCAATATTAGGCCAACAGTCCATTCCAATCATATTTGTTTTTTCTTTTAATGTATGACTTTGACCTACTTTACTCAAATGTTTCACCCGTGACTTATTGGGTCATCATGGTAAAAGAAAATAACTAGAAGAAAATACAATACAATGCTCAATGATGTTCAGATTATTCCAAATCAATAGACACACGTGGAATGCGCGAGGTGATCTCATGTGTGGTGAACAAAATATATCGCCTGTTCAGATTATTGACACGTAAATATAAGTACATCTAGAATTGTCTACTGATTCTAACTGCACATATGTCTTGTAACATTACAAGGTACAACTGTATGTACCTGCCAAAAATGCAATTACTTGTGGCGTCATCACTGGTGGCATTTAAGCATGAGTTAAATGTTCCATGTGCACCGGTCAGCGAAGCTAATCTTGCTGTGGAATTTTATTCGTAGCTAGAGATCAGCGTTTGATTTACTTGTGACCGTTACACCTACTAGAAATCAAAGACCTGTCTTTAGACATGTTGTGTCGATTATAAGAAATGAAGAATACACAATGTCAGTAACGTTGATTACATCTGATAGCTTTAAATATCTTTACAGATGTATAAAACAAGGCAATTGTTTTCCTGAGCTCTTGCTAGTTGGTCATATTGTATGAACTTTCTGTCATATTCGAAGCGTGCACATTTATGAACTCAAACGGATTTATTACCAAAGTATCGCCTCTTGTTAAAACACACACTTCGGGGCAAGACAATAGAATGCATGCTAACGTTACAAGTAGTAATATATGTTTCTTCTACACAACATTTACCCCCAACAACCCACGTGACTTCTACACAACATTTACTCCCAACAACCCACATGACAGACGAGTCTTGCTATTAAGAAGCGAAATGTTGACCATAACATAGATGTTTTTCTATCTTTGAAGTTACTGTATTTACCTTAAAGACACCTTATTTTAGTAATTCGAAAAAGACAGTCATATTATCTTTCTCATATATTTAGAAATGATTGTTAACAGTTTGACTTGTAACAGAAAGTCAGCATTACACGAATTCACATATAATGCCTGAAAAGGAAAGATGAAGAGAGTCGGGCTCCATCCCTCACACCAGATGTTAACGTGTCACTTGATGGTAATGAGACATGTTACTATTTGGAGATTTTATATTCTTCAACTAAAATCTTTTAGAATATAGAGCATGAAGAAAGATGGACAGAAATGTCAGAAATATCATGGCAGAAATTTTTTTTTTTCAAAAGAAACTTTGTTAACAATGTTAAAATATGAGAGGTAGTATTGAACAATACAACCAAACTTAAATTATCAATGACACACGATTGAAATGTTATAACCCACATAACTCTAGACTGCCCTAATACATAATTTATACCCCACACCACCAGTTGTATGTCGATGATACTGTCAATAGTCTAATAAGCGACAGGCACACTTTCACCGCTAACGCCACGACTCATAATGATTCTCATCATCACCAGCACGTGTCTTCCAACGGGCGTAGGCGCTAATGCATCTCCACAGATCACGATTCCTGGTTGCCTGGAACAGCTCTCTTGGTGATATCCCGCAATTCCATCGTTTCAGCCCATCCAGGATCATCTCTCTTGGTCTTCCTCTGTCCCTCCTTCTACTAATCTTTCCAGATGTCAAGATGTTTACCAAAGCCTTTCTTCTCATTATGTGGCGACAGAACAGCCTTTTTATGCTTCTTTTTCCTGTATCCGGAGATCTAGTTTCATTAGCTTATTTCAAACAATCGTCTCAAAAACCACATCTCTGTTGCTTCAAATTCTTCCTAATTTGTTTACTGATTTTCCAAGATTCCCTGCCATACAGTAGAACAGGCTCTATATACCATGTTAGCACCCCCGCCCCCCCTTTTTTTTTTTTACTCCTGCCAACCCAACCCTATAGATAGGAGACGCGGTGAGAGAGTAATATAACTAGAATGTCTTCGCACAGGAATCTATAGTGGCGTTAAAAAAAAAAAGAAACACTATTTTAAAAACCCAACAAGGGCAACGGAGAACGTAGTGTGAGCTGTATCCAATAGAAATGAAAAAAGATGACTTTGGGTGCTGTCGTCTATGATTCATTGAAACAGTCATGATACAAACATGTAAAATGCACTATGTATATACATTTGTGTTTAGAGTTGGTATGGAAAGGAACATGCTATTATATTGATATTGTCTACCGATATGCTATTGAGACCAAGAACTCTACCTAATTTATTAGACCACAAGAAAGACGGGGGTAACTCAAGCTATTGTGAAACCCTAGGGTGAGGGGGAAAGGATTTACAACAATTAGCATTATAGATTAAAGTTAAACTAATAAAACACGTGTTGCTTAGATTGAATTGTTGAAACACAGACCGGTTAAGTCAAATATACAGGAAACAAATACTAAAAACAAATGCATAACTCTAATACGAAGACATTCAGTCGGCAAGATCTGCGGTGGACAGTTTGCTCATTAAGTGAACATCCACAGTGAATACAATGCGCTCAAAACATAAATTTTTGTCATGGGTAAAAAGAAACCCAAAAAAAAAAAAAAGCTGATTTCCTTCTGGAGTTCATTGACACGGCTGTGTTTTTTTTTTTTTTTTTTTTTTTGTAAGTAAAAGATGTAGGGAAGCAAAAACTATCTCTTTACTAGTGTTTAAATATTTACCAGGGCTGTTTAAAAAACTGTATTGACACCAGGGAAAGCCAGCATGCAGGGGTTCCTAAGCCAGCCACTCACAGACATTAAATGTGAAGTGTCGAACGTGTGAACACTTTTTTTTTTTTACATTGGCACTTCAAAAAAACACATGTTACAAAATAAACATAAATAAGATGGCATAGTATTAAATTACTAAGAACTTCTTATTGTTACAATGATTAGCCGATATTTCTTTTAACAAAACTGCGTTATTACAGTTCCAAGCCTTTGACCTTCGGAATGCAGTTTCCCATGCAGGTAATTCTCCAGTTTAAAGATGCCTCCCCGTTGTACTAAGAAGCATATATAAGAAAAAGTAGGTTTTAATCTAATAGGAATAAACTCACAGGGAGCAAGTACAGCAGGGATCTACCAGTCGTCAGTAGAAATTATCCTCCTCAACGAGCGTTTCGGCCCACGATTCCTAGACGCTTTCGGAGGTGGGCCCACCTGAGTTCATGAAGCTCAGGGCTGGTTACCTGCTGCACGAGATTACCGGATGGTGTTTTTTATTAAAGTTTCACTTGACAAGGACAAACGGAGCGCTTTCAGACATGTTCAGAAAGGATACGATCACACGCCTTGTTAGGTACTGTAAGCCACATCTACTGGCACAACAAACATTTCAAACCACTGAAGTGGGGGAAAGTAAAACCAGACCATAATTATAACTTAAGCTGTATTAAGCAGGACTGAATGTGGTAATATTTAAAAGTAACGTTCATAAATTAACATAAAATAAAGAGTGCTTTAAAGGGAAAAAAAATTACGGGAGAAATATAAAAATGTTTGAATTAATCCAGTAATTTTAGAGACCCATTGGGCCTGGCTTGGGGCTTGTGGTAAAAATATGAGGGTGACTGCAGTCAAGCTAATACCCAGAAATTCCAGTTAAATGTTCTTAAAATGCTGAAAGAAATAGGGAAGCAGAAAAATGTGAAAGCAGCAACACAACTTTTCGACCAGTGACCTTTCTTTAACTACTAATGAACCATACAACGGTAACAAAGATAGCCAGAAAAAAAAAAATAACTTGTCTTTTTTTTTTACTGTTGTGTAGTTCATTACTTTTTAGAGGAAGGCCACTGAACAAAATGTCGTTTTGTGCACGTTTGTCTGCTACCCTGTTTCGTTAGGCTTTTTAGCCACATTTCACTGCAATTCCTTAGGATTTGAGGGAATGGACCCACTGCCTTGAACAAGCATGCCGTAAAAGGCAACTAATTATGTAGGTTTTTTTCGTAGTGGTGTATTACTGATTGTGAGGGTAGAAGCCAAAAGTCTACGTAACAGTATGTTATCTGTAAAACGGATGTGCAGATAAAACTGATGAATGAAAATACTTTACAGGTAGACAGTGATGTACCCTTAATCAAAAACTTTTACGGTTCCAGACCTATCGGTTAAAAAATTTACATTACAAAGGCAAACAATCCTGCTGTAGGTTATTGCAGAAAAAAAAATGTGTCATTGAATATCATTATGTGACTTCTTCTTCTTCTTAAAGTTATACCATGTGGCGTTGGTAATCATGTAAATTCACATCCTTCTGTCTGGTGAACTTTCAATCAACTCTGACAGGGACTGACATTGACCCTCCTGCCATGATGTCAGACTGCCCAGTATCTTCTTTTTCGGTCCCCTTCTGCCTCTCTTTCCCTCCAGCGTTCCCACTGTCACGATGAACGTAAATTGTCTCTTTGTAATGTTGTGTCACGATAACGTAGATTATCTCTTTGTGATGTTGTGTCAAGATGAACGTAGATTGTTTCTTTGTGATGTTTACAAACAGTTCTCTTCACGAGGTAGTTTACTTCAAGATATCTTCATTACTTTGTTTATGTGTCTATGCTAGTCTAATAATTCATCTATAACGTATTATTATTGCAGTTTCGCAAAATGTAAGTAAGTAATATGTAAACAGACGTCGTTTGCTCAACAGGCACTTGTCTATATAGAATCATATGATGCATTTCAACATTCATATTGCTTAACAGGAATTAATATTTACAGGTGACGCAAATCCACTTGCTTCATACAGTAACATATAGACTAACACAGTTACATGGATCTTTGGTACCACAAGAGAGATCATCAGTCTCTCTTTCATATCGTGACACTGCAGTGGGACCTGTCTACGTGTAATGTGTTATTATAGCAGGTGATAATACTGCCTCACCATAATTAAAAAGGAAACACTTATCACCATCCTTCAGTTAACCAAGGGCTATAATATACACACAAATGTAATTTATGTTCGAGGCCCACAAATGCAGGACTTACTAAATCACTAAACATATCACATTAATTGCATTTATTGTTTCTTACACAACATAGAACTTGTACTACTAGCCATCGGACGTTGGGGTTCATACTGAGGGGAGGATCTGAGCACATGTGTCCTGAATGCAATGATGATAACCCAACTAACTAACTAACTAATTAACTAATTAACTAACTAATTAACTAACTAATTAACTAACTAACCAACTAACTAACACGTTGTCTTGTTAGAAACTATGCCAGTTCTATCAAGCTGTTTAAAAACCTGCATTTATTTCATTGTGTAACAATAACAGTATGGACATATCTCGAACGTTCATAATTAACATCAAGTACATTGCCGACGACTGGGAGCGATCGTGGCTCTCCACAATCTGCGATCTTTAACAGCACACAGCGGCTAGACGCTCGCCTACGGACTGAAAGGTCCTGGTGTGAGGAATACCATGTGAATTGTACAATCAAAAAACGAGTACGTCTTGAATGTGACAGATGATGCAGAAAGTATGACATACTTTAAATAGGGGAAACAACTACCATATTGGGTTCTATATTTTTAACGTCCCCCAAACACGAAATTCCCGTGGGAATTTCTCAGCTGACCTGACAGTCCATTATTTCAAGGGGTGCAAGTGTGCTGTTGTGTACTGCTGTTTTTGAATGTTCAGCTAGTGTCTTATGGTACGGGTTAGGGTTAGGGTTGGGGTTGGGGTTGAGGTTAGGGTTAGGGTTAGAATTAGTCTTAGAAAAACCGCGAAAAAATACAACCTGAACACCCTAGAATTTATTGGGAATATCTCCCGTGACGTAGTCGTGACGTCAGGGGTAAGTTAGAAATAAAGTTCCCCATATTGTATTAGTTAGTTAGTTAGTTAGTCTTTCCTCTTGTGTCGAGTGCGGCACATAGGGCAGAGGTCATGACTCTCCATGCATGGCGGTTCGTTGCAATCTGTTGTAGGTCTTGGATGTTTGAGTGGCCCATGAGCGAGCCTTCCCTGATGATAGTTCTACGTAGGGTTTCCCTTGGTCTTCCACGAGATCCTTTCCCCTGTGGTGTCCAAATGAGGGCTTGGTAAGGAAGTCTTGATTTATCCATTCTAAAGACATGGCCGACATAATTCCAGCGGCGTTTTCGTATAATATTAGACACATACTCTTGCCTGGATTCTTGCCTCATATGTGTATTGGTTCGGGAATATGACCATTTGAAATTTAGTATTCTTCTAAGGCCATATTGCATACTTTTGTAAAAAAAAAAACTAAGTTTGTCAGATGTAATCTATCGCAGTGACATTATTTATCCTTTAATTATTATTATAGACACATACAATGTTTGAACGAATGTCTTTTATTTCTAGTTGGTGTAACATTTAGTTTATGTGTTACAGATTACAATTATTAGGCACACGTGTGTGTACCTGCTATAAATTACGACTCAAACATCTAAAGTCCATACGCTACATTCGGACGAGAGTAGTCAGACAGGTTTGCTCGACAGCTGCAACGAATACGTTTTCTGAATTTACCTATCAAGCATCAGTATGCATACATATTGAATATATTGTCCTGCTTGAATTACAAGTAGACGTTGCATCCTACTAATGGTAGTTTGACTTTGAGGAATGAATGCATGTAGAGTGTCATAATTATTCGTCACACACACTATCTTTACATTTGATCTTTATCAATAAGTAGATTTTATCACTTCCCTTGTTGACGTATCTACTGTATTCACCGAATGTGTTTGTGTCCCCTGATGACCTCAAACACAGTTTAGCACCATGTGTCGTCACTGTTATGTGCGCGCGCGCGCGCGCGCGTGTGTGTGTGTGTGTGTATTTAACTGCTCTTCAAAATGAATGAAAACGTGCTGTAAAAGGCATTATAGTCACAAGCATATTTGTCGACGAAATCGGGTGTTTCGGTTTAAAAATACACATATCTCAGCTCTGATACATACAACTCATTCATGTCAAATTAAAACCAACAATATCGCACCCAGGAAGGCAAGACTAATTTAAAATTATCCAGTTGCATCATATTAGTCAGCAACACCAGCGAGACGCCTCCAGTCTCTCCCAGTTCAGACCTAATTCGTTGTTGACCATTAAGGGCACGATTACCATCTCGGTTATGGCACGCAGTATCTCACAGTATTTGATGGCGAACACAATAATCGAAACGATGATTCAGACAAGTGGAATCCCGGGCGTTTCCGGGTGCTTTGAACACACGACAATGATTCGAAATTGTATTCAGAGAGCTAAGGCGGAGAGAACACGACTGTAAGTGGTATGATTGGACCTCACCAACGCCTATTGTGCGGTACCCCAAAAGCTATTGTGGCAGACCCTTCGCATGTTTGAGGTACCGACACCGATCACAGACATGGGATAGCAATGGGATGTAAGTTTTCCCCTACACTGTTCCTAGTGGCCATGAGGGCATGTTAGACGGGGCTGCCGGCTACGGACAAGGCCACTGAATGCCGCCACTGCGCGCATTTATAGATGACACAACTATCATACGGGCAGTGAGGTTGGACCGCGTTGTCGAATGATGAGGCATGCAGTACATACCGCAGAAATCAAAAAGTTTGTCAATACTTAAAGGCAAAGTTGTAGAAATCAGTTTCATGGTGGGAAAGAATCGGATACCCAAGGTTCTAAAGGCACCGGCGAAAAGCTTCGGCCTCGTTTACAATTCAAAGATATCTAATACAGCGGGAGATAATACATACACACACTTCCACACAAACACACTTTAAAGAAATAAAAAAAAATGAGTTAATTTTTGGAATTTCGTATAAAAGGAGGTCTCATCTTAGTAAGTAAGTTTTTCCTCATGGGACACTACACTGAGAGATTAACATTTTGTGACGCAAAGTGCCACTACTCGTACTAGGATTACCCGTGAAGAGGTAACAGACACACCTTTCAACGCTAGGTTATATTAGGGTTCCTGTAACAGTCAGGGTGGGGCTTCAGAATAACGGGGGGAAAAGGAACATCCCACTTACGATTCTAGTGATCTAGTCATGTGGGTGTGTGAGGGTCAATATTGTGTAGAAGAGAAGCCTATAACTACCTACACTGGTTAAGTACAGTACATTGACCAGGCCCTAAGGATTGCACACACTTTATTACAAGTGGTGAAATATTGATAATAAAAAATCAGTTTGAGTTCACAAATGGGGGCACGTTTCCAATGTGACAGAGAGATACGAAAATAGGCCTAACTGACAAGCGCAAAAGGGAAACAATTACTATGCGTTTTAGGCCTCTAAATATCACTAAAGTTATCAAATGTAATGTTTCTTACAGCCTTAATTTATTCTAGAATTCCTTTAATAAACACAGCATGTTTGAAATCAGATCGTTGATTTCTAGTAGGTGTAATGTTCACAAATAAATCCAACAATGATCTTTGGCTACAAATAATATACCATAGCAAGATTAGTTCAGTTCACAGGGTCACTGGTAACACTGTACTAATTGTAACATGCGATTACTTGTTACTGTGTTTGGTCCTAAACGCATTTTTGACTGGTGCATACGTTTGCACCTTGTATTATTACGACACACATAAAAATAATAATAACGCGAGCTAGAATCAGCAGACACGTCTTCATTTACATGTATTTCCGTCTCTGTGATCTGAAAAAACCCTGTATTCTGTTGACCACACACTGGATCGCACTGTGAATGCCATGTCTGTATCCATGGTCAAGCATCACGCCGGTCATCTATGCCTAAAAGGATTGTACCTGGTACCCACTCAAGGCTAGATGGGATGCTCACTGAAAGAAAAGACTGGTTGTCATTATTGGGATAGGCGTACAGCTACTAGACTCGTAACGCTGAGGTAAATACTTAATTGGTATCCGAGCACTTATAGACTTCCCTAATGTGCAGTGTGGATAATCGGTCAATTAAAAAACCAACAACTGTCTAGGAGATAACAAAGTTTTTCACAATGTGTATCTTTATGTACCTCCTCACTACTGAAATATACTGAGACCTCAAGATGAGCATGTGTGATGATAAAAATCAACACATGCTCGTTCTGTTACACACATTTACAATAAGTTGACAAATAACAAGTACAATTAACTACTGATCCAACAAGGAACAAAGGTAATGCACCAACTATTAGCAGTCACCTATGCAATGTTTGATTATACACATATCAGACTATACATTAGAGAGACACACCCATACCATTTGATGGGACACAATAAACGTATGCTAACATACAGCTACGGCATGCTTGGCAACCCATACATCAGACTACCAATATATCGCAACCTAGCTACCGCTAAAACCACCCGTACTTAATCGTGAGACACAACAGTCACCCCTTTGTAATAATTATACCACATAAATTATCCCAGCTGACACACAACTACGACAACTCAATCCGCATCTTCCTGATTTTTCCTTTAAAAAAAAAAAAAAGTTGGCATTTTATTTCTAAATTATTTCCCTTTTCCAGGAAATTCCGGACACTGCAGGCAGTGTCCAGGGGTCAGAATAGCGAACAACAGGGAGGCGGGCAGTAGGGCAGCAGGCTAGGGCAGCAGGCTAGGGCAGCAGGGCAGCAGGCATAAGGAGCTAAACGGTGCTAAATCAAAACATAGTATGTATTTCCATTAGAGAGAATTGCAACGCTTGATAGGCTGAAAGAAGTAACACATCCTGGATATGTTTCCGTGTCATTAGGTTGTGTGCGCTAATTATCTGGATCATAACTGTTGCTTGTGTTATTGTTGTTGAAGTGCGTTATAGGTACACTATACACAGTTTCGTCCTTTTAAGGACGAAATTTTTTGTTATTTGAAGCCCCACCCTGGCTTTTGCCAGGGGCCGCAATATAGGCAGGCCATAAATATGGCCAATTGTCTGAACGCGGTTTCTTGGACCTCTCCACGGCGATCCTCATCCGCATGGTGGCACTTTGTGTCATCGGGTGTTTGTCGCTTGTGTGATGTCCTGGTGGGGTAGAAAGTCAGTCAGTCAGTCAGTGCGTTATAGGTTGTTCCTTTGATTATAAGTTTAAATAGCTCGTTGGAATACGACGACACCTCTCAAAAACCGTTGTTCGTTCGCCTAGTGTATCTTCCGTCACGTCATTTAAAATGTATGGCGCGCCATGTTGTTCGTCCCTACCTCTCGTAACTGTTATAGGCGTGTAGACATTTCTCGCAGCACTTTTATTTTGGTTGGTGTTCAACTTGTCGTGGCACTTCTGCCGTGATGATTCTTCAGCGATTTGTGAAATCTCTGACTATCTTTCTTGCTGCTCTCCATTTTTCAAGATCACATGTAAGGAATGCAAGATCTCTAAATAATAACATGTTTGGTTATCATCAAGCAGCAAATGTCAGGTTGGGTGAGGGGTCGAACAAACATCTCTACATCCTGACTTGCCTGCCAGTATACGAAAAAACTGTGAAAAAAAAATTTGTTTAATTGACTTTCTGTGTAATTCTTTTCATTACACGTATTTTTAGTTGTCAATGCCTGCTCCATAGTTTCTGTTCTAAATATGTGACTAAGATATGATGACTGTCTTTTTCGAATTAGTAGCATATTGTGTCTTTAAGGTGAAAAAAAAATACTTAATAGAAACCAATAAATCTTAGTTATCGTCGGAATTTCGCCTATTAGCAGGTCTCTTCTTTGTAAGTAAGTTTTACCTCACAAGGACAATGCAGTCAGCGATAAACAAACGGTAACACAAAGTGACACAACTCGAATGAGGATCACCAGTGAAGAGGTCCCAGAAACCCCGTTTGATCGTTAGGTTATATTAGGATCCCCGGAAACAGCCAGGGTGGGGCTTCAAAAACGAAAAAAAAAAATACATTTTACTTACGATTCTGTTGATCTAATCATGTTGGCTGTTGAGGGTACATGTTGATGCACGGGTAACGTACACTGTATTGACCATGCCCCAAGGGTTACACACATTTTTTTTTTTTTACAAGTGGCAAAATATTGGTAATACTAATTGCCGAATAAGTATGAGATTATAGTTCATTTCATCATCCCCTTATGGGGTGCAATTTTTAGTTATTTTGAAGCCCCACCCTGGCTTTTGATGGATGCCCTAATAACCGGGCCTGAAATAATGCCAAAAAGCTGAACGGCGTTTCTTCTTCCTCTTCACGGTTGATCCTCATCCGCATGGTAGCACTTGGTGTCACCGGGTGTTACTGCTTGTGTGATGGCCTGTTGGGATACAATTAACATACATACTTACAATAAGTATGAGTTTACAATTAGGGGCACGTTTCCATTGTGACAGAGAGATAAGAAAATATGTCCAGTGGCAAGCGCATAAGGGAAACACATATTACGGTGTATGTGTCTGTTCTGCAATTCCTATAATGGACATAAAATGTTTAAATACAGATCTTTGATTTCTAGTCGGTGTAACGGTCACAAGTACCTCAAACAGTGATTTCCAGCAACAAATAATATTGTACACCAAGAGTAGTTCCGCTGACGCGGGCACTGGTTTCACTGACCTAATTGTAACAGGCGATTTACTTCATTATAACGGCCGTGAACGCATTTTTGACAGGTGCACACATCTGCACCTCGTGATGTTCAGAACAAACATACGTGAGCTAGAATAGGTATACTAGCTTTCATGTACGTGTATGTCAGTCTCAGTGATCTCAAGAAAGAAAAACCTGTATTCTGTTCACCATACACTGGATCGCACCGTGAATGCCATGTTTGTATCCATGGTCAAGCATCACGCCGGCCGCCTTTGCCTAAAAGGATAAACTACTGGTATGTAACCATCGCAAATTAGTCAAGTTAGAGTAAAATTCACAACGCGTAATGTTTATTCCTTTCATTTAGGCACTGATCCAGCAATAACAACAGAACACATATTGCACAGTTGCCCATGTTCCTTTAGAATTTTGAACGAGTGGGTTTAATTATATTATTACAATGCACCAGTTGTATCGTGGTGAGTGGGCACATCAACTCACACCCGAGCTGCTTCAGTAACAAGTAAGATATGCAAAAAGGGAATTAGACGAGCAAGAACTAAAACCTGTGGGTCCCAACCCTGACAGGAGATATTCTGTATGCTGTCGAATTAGCAGTAACAACAAAATCAGGTACACTAACCCAATAATTAAAAAAAAAAAATCAACATGTACGTAAACTGGTTTCACTGCACCAACTGTTGCAGGCAGGTGTTACAACGACAATCGACATATAACAATATATGATAACATACTCTGAACTAAAATAATATTAAGTGAACTACTAACAGCTAAAAAATTGACAACTATTAGCAGACCAGCAACCCAAACTGCTATTGAAAGGATACACATAAAAATCCTTATCTAACACAAACTACTGATGAAAATATATGTCTATCACAATCAATGTAACTACTGAAGCACCACCACCGTGAAACAATTGAGCCAATTAACCTCTCTCAACTAAGTCCCCTGAACAAACGTTGAGTTAGGAATCATGAACTGATACACAGTGAAATGTCGTAACTATATAGTTCTCATTTCATCACCGCTGACTCACAACCCAAAAAGCCGAGATAGAGAGAGAGAGAGAGAGAGAGAGAGAGAGAGAGAGAGAGAGAGAGAGAGAGAGAGAGAGGTGGGGGGAGGTAGAGAGAGAGTCAGATAGAAAATATTTTCCTACAGCGCTGACCTTTTACAACCTTCGCCGATCACCCTGACTTGCTGCCCACTTCCGATGTCCAAGTCTGCCGTTTTATTTCGCAAATGCAGCCACATCAAAATTATTAACAGGCATACACACACACACAGCATGTGTGGATGTTGGTATGGCAGGTTATAAAAAGATTTTTGGAAGTGAAGGCTGAAATCAGCAAGAAAGAAATAATGGATACATTGTTGACGTTTACATTGCAGACCAGCGAAAACAAAATATGAACGGGAACAAAGCTGGTGTCATTAAACAAATAGCACTTCAATCCAATTATCGTCAACATCATCATGCGTCAGAAGATTTTTAGCACAGCAGTTTCTGAAAACATACAATAAAATAAGACGCATAAGCTGCTTTCCTGGCACGCGCCCTTGCAAGCGCGCAAACACATACACAAACAGTTGATACAAGAATGCACTCTCCTTAAAATACAAAGGCTGTGTAATCACCATCACTCCCAACAGTATCATCATCGTTGTAGAAGAAGGTAAAGAAGAACATATATATATATATAAGCCAGAGCATAATAATTCGCCAAGGACAAGAGTCGTCTGATTAGTCACCACAAAACCAGAGTCTTTAGTGATTTTGCGCTTGTGGATCTAACGAGGAAAAGATCTGAGAATCTGTTGATCTGTCCGGAATGGTGTCATGATAGTCCTCGCTAATCTTTAATCTTTCATTCCTATTTCTTTTCTTTCGCATACAGTCTTAGACTACTCCCTTTTTGTTCCCACAAATGTTATTTTCAACTGGTTTTTATCCCGCACATTTACATTTCCATAATTCTTTCAACAGCTCTTCGTCCACATAACAAAATAATTGATTATCTCATACAGCTTCCGTCAGCTTTTGAGGTCAACAGTCAAAGCTCGCCTACCATTGGAAATAAGAACCCGCTGCGGGAATGCGGCAACGGAAAAAAAAATCAGATGGTCGTTGGAAACCAAAAGCAAGATGCCGATGTGATTATCGCTGGAGCTATGTAGTTCGTGCTTTAGAGAGAGAGAGAGAGGAGAGATATATGTATTAGCGAAAACAGTTGTTCCTCTTTAAACATATACAGGTTCTCAAGACAGCGTTATAATACAGTTTGCGATTCTAGACGTATTTAACCATTTTAATGAAATACCGTCCATGTTCTCTTGGGCGTGCTTGACTCAGGGGCACCAGAGCCAAGCTGAAGCCTAATTCATTTTAGAACTCAAAACACTATTATCTAGAGCCGGCTGAGAGATCCCCTTTCTCCCCAATTACGCCCCCCCCCCCTTCCCGATTTGACACTGGTAAATGAGATATGCCGCTCCATAACCAGACATGCAAGCTCTCTTTTTTAGAACAATTGCCATAATTTTCAAATTTTTTACAATGCAAAATTATACGTATTTCAGGGCATTTGTTAGTAATATTAGTGCTATTATTATTTACTTAAACAAGGCGTGTGTGCCTTTAGCTTCCCATCCCCCCAGACAATACTAAAGCATCTGAGCCAGTCACTCGATACATCCTTGCAAACAACAAAAGACCCCCAACCTCCAAAGTCTTCCTCTGTGTCTGGGACCCTGTATTGATTGTATACATTATGTACACGCAGCCACCAGCACACTGATTTGAGTCTAAGAAACTAAATGCTTGCACAATACTTGTACAAAATAACCAGTAATTCAAACATTTCGCTTGACATGTTTGTGAAGACGACAAACCACATCCATGTCATTTGAGAATCAAAGCGTGGTTAACTATTATCATTGTCCTGGACAACGATAACCACATTATTTCCCAAATGAGATAATTTCAACATTATCAATTACAATTAGTAGGCACATTTGCATGTACCTGCCATAAAAATAAAATTTCAAGAACCGTACACAAAATGCTCTGAATCGGTAATGGGCAGACACGTTTGCTCGACTGTTGCAATTATTATGATTTGCGATGATGTCTATCAAACTGCATTATGTAAAGGTCAAACAAAGCGTTTTGTTTGAATTGCAGGCAGAGTTTAAAAGCAAATACTGTCGGTTGACTTCAAGAAAGAGATGCACATAGCAAGGGATTTCTCATTGATACATACAATATCTTCACGATTGCTAGTTTTCATGATACAGACTGCATCGTTTCCCTTGTTACTGTGTCCATAGACTGAGTTTGTTTCCCCTGATCTTTCTTACACACACACACACACACACACACACACACACACACACACACACACACACACACACACACACGCACATACACACACGCACAAAAAACAATATTTGCTATCATCATGATATGTGTATTTTCCTACTCATTTTAACGATTGGAGACTTACTGGATATCAGCTCATAGTCGTCAGGGCCTTTGTCGACAAAATCAGAGGTATCGGCGTCTCAGAATGCACATATCGTAGTTCTGTTACATACTGTTTTAGTTTATTTTATTTTAGTTAACGGATCAACATCATCGCACACGGGAGTAAACCCATAAGTGCTCAGTTTTTCTTCTAGATCAGCCTGAGTCTCAAGGTCTCAGCGCAGTGCACGAAATCCGTTGCATTAACGAGGATCCCGAAATACCTTTTGGATATATTTTAAATACCAAATTTTGCACAGGCAAGGTCACTCTTTTCAATTTCCAACTGCTTTTTTTTTTTTTTTTTAACGTGCGTAACATTATACACGGGCATCCGATCGTACTACCCCGAGACTAGGGAAAATAACTTGCAGTCCACGTGAAAAAATTCCAGCCCCAATTGGTTTTTCAACCTGGTACCTCGGCACACGAGGCGGATGCCATACATAGAGACCAATCAGCACCATGTGTGCTTTCTGTTACAAACAGTTAATTCAAGCAGACGAACGCATTATGACAAAACAAACAAGAATAAGATTAATTTAAAATGTTATCATTATGTCACTAATAACTCCATCGTAGTCTATTTATTTTTGTAATATTGACTTGGACTTGGACTCTACTTCCTTTTTTTTGCCACTCTGTTTTATACCCATCTGTCTCTCTACTTTCTTTATGTTGCCACTCTGTTTTATACCCATCTGTCTCTCTGCTTTCTTTATGTTGCCACTCTGTTTTATACCTATCTGTTTCTCTACTTCTTAATGTTGACACTCTGTTTTATACCCATCTGTCTCTCTACTTTCCTTTTGTTGCTACTCTGTTTTATACCTATATGTCTCTCTACTTTCTTTATGTTGCCACTCTGTTTTATACATATATGTCTCTCTACTTTGTTTATGTTGCCACTCTGTTTTATACATATGTGTCTCTTTAATTTTTGTATGTTATCAGTCTTTTTTTATACAAATCTGTCTCTCTACTTTCTTTATGTTGCCAGTCTGTTTTAAACATATGTCTCTGTACTATCTTTATGTTGCCAGTCTGTTTTTTTACATATGTCTCGCTACTTTCTTTATGTTGCTGGTCTGTTTTAAACATATGTATCTATACTTTCTTTATGTTGCCAGTCTGTTTTATATATATATGTCTGACTACTATCTTTATGTTGCTAGTCTGTTTTATACCTATGTCTCTCTACTATCATTATGTTGTCAGTCTGTTTTACACATATATGTCTCTCTACTATCTTCATTTTGCTAGTCGGTTTTATACATATCTGTCTCTCTACTGTCCTATGTTGCCAGTCTATTTTATACAAATCTGTCTCTCTATTTATTTATGTTATCAGTCTGACACATATTATACATATCTGTCTCTCTAATTGTTTTTTGTGTTGCCAGTTTTTTTTTTTTTTAAATCTGTTATGTGTGTTTAAATTATAACTTCTGTGGAAGCTAAACGGGGTATCTGAGATCAACTTTGTCGGTTTCACTTAATATATTTTTTTTAACATCTCAGGGCTGTGTGATACGCCTGTCGTAAGCAAACGATTGATAAAACAGACATTAACTATGAAAGCACATATTTCTGCACATGTTAATATGTGCCTGATACTCTAAAGTGGGAATTTTTATGACCCCTTTTCCCATCTGCCCCCACCCCCCCCCTCATCCCCCAAAAAGGCAACGTTCTACACTGTATTAGTCTTTCCTACTGCTTTTATGCTGGCAGTCTTTAAAACATACTGTTTCAAAAAAAAAACCTTGGCTTCCAGGTCGACCCAGCCTTGAGTAGGTACCGTGTGCAGTCCCGGGAAGTAAGGGCGGCCGGCGTGATGCTAACTAAATCACCCATCTTGTACCGATTGATCTATACAAATTAAGATATATCCCTATTTGCCCTAATCGCCTAATGTCATGAAAAAGGTCCTTTACTTACTTTACAGTAGAACCAATGTGTTTCAGTCTGTGAAAAAGGGGCTACGTGGCTAGTGCAGTCACTACAAAATGTACAAGTCAGACTTTCATTCACTCAAACTTCTGCTCCATTTTACAGTGCTTGCCAAGTCACGCATGCAATCATGTCTCACCATGTCTGATATGTTTTTCATACACCTACACAGCGATATTCAGCCTCATGCATGCATGTACATACACACTCAAAGTAACTACTGGCTACAAAGGTACGAAGCCAACTAATTTTTCCTTGATAATCTTTCTACAAAATCACAAAACTATGGACAAATAATGTATCTGCCAAACATGTAAATGCAAGAACAAAAAACGAATAACGGTCTGCACATGTGTGGTGATCAGCATGGTCGGGATGTTTATTGTAACATGCAGTTTACAGCGAGTTGTTATCCAACCAGTACATTTACTTATTGATCCATTAAGAAACGTCACACACATTCTGAATAACTGTAGTTCTTGTAAATAGTCTATAAGGCTCAAATTAAGTAACCCATGTTGACTGTCAGTATACATAACAGCATTATATGTCTTTTGCATTTGGTCTGTTTAAGCTAAACTGTGCATCGTTTCCCTTTTAGTCCCAAATAATGAACGTGTTTGTAACCCCTGATTGCCAAATTTTGACACAAGCAGCAGTTAACAGCAGCTTATATATATATATATATATATATATATATATATATATATATATATATATATATATATATATATATATATATATATATATTTCGATTAAACAACGCTAAACCGAGGGCATTCTTGAAGCGTGTTGGAAATGCATGGTATCTGTGACCTGGAAAGAGTGCCCACTCAGTCACCAAAGGTAGCCCAGAATGACAGGCTAGTATCATGACGTAACACTAAATGTCACCCAGACTACCTGCACCGCCAAATGTCATAATACCAATATCTATTTCACCAAGTGCCATTCGTGTACAAGTCAGTCATTTACATGGCTGCGTTTATCTCCTGTTCGAGTGATCTCTAGAAATATCTCAGCACGGATCTAAATGTGTCCAGTTACCGATCTAGGCTTGAAAATTTGCTTGCTGCTGAGTGAATTAGGGCTTATTTTATTTCTGCCTATTCCCATCGCTCTCATATTTTTTGCTTTATATTCTTTATTCACCTGTATACAATGTTGCAATGTATGGCTTTCTGCTATCAAATCCTGGTCATCGGCAAAGTTTAGTTCGTTGGTGTTAGTATGTAGTATCTGTGTACTTTCCTATTACCATGTGCCATTTGTCAGCGAGCCCAGTTAATTAGACTATCCTGCTTTCCAGTATTACAATACGTATATGAAATGACTCGAGATGTATTCCAGTCATGTTTTTATCATGTAGAAATCAAAATGTGGCCAACCATAACATTTGTATTAAACAAAGTCTTTTGGAACGGTGTCATTGTATTTTAACTGTTTTACGAGGTACACCTGTGTGTACCTGTCAAAGATTTTTATTCACAGAGACTCTGTAGCAGAATTATTCCCTGCAATATAACAGAGAGAGAGCAAGTGATGAAACTTGACGAGAATAACAATTCATCATAATCATAAGGCCACAGGAAATGTGATAGTGAACGGTAGCTCATTTTCCTAGAAATGTAGAAGTACAACTATCGTCTAGCTTGGGGTCCCCACGGCGAAGTAGTCACGCCGTTCGCCCCGGGCTCTGAAGGTTGTCAGTTCGTTTCACGGCTTCGCCCTTCTGTTCGAGAGTGCAATTTTTACAAAAATCCATGTAAATCGTCACCGGAGCTGCAGACGTCGTACTGTGTGCGCGCTTTCGGCAGATAGCTAGCCGTTCTGAGGAGATAGACTGAGCCATATGGGGTAAATTCCAGTGCAATGAAGTCGATCCTATCGACTTTACTTTTCTGTATCGTCACGTCACATAAGCCGATCAAGAATTACAACTGTGATCATTTTGTGATCTTCAGAAATGGAAATAAGCGAGTACCTAAAATAGCATATACGACACGAATGTTGTTTCAGTTATTTACGCATTATCGTGTTGAGTCTTGTCTTGTCTTGTCTTGTCCACAATTGCCTCACAGCGTAGTGGGGAGTCGCAGTTTTCTATCCTGGGCCAGGTGTGTTGCACGTGTTGTTGTTAGTCCGTGTTGCTTCAGGATCTCTGATATATTTTCTATCCATCGTACTCTCGGTCTGCCTCTTGCTCTAGGGCAGTAGTGCTGTTCGTTGTATGCTCGTAGAGGCAGTTGGTCGGTTTGCATTCGCATCAAGTGGCCAAACCACTCTATTTGTTGCTTCTTTATGTATTGCAGGCATGGTGTGGTTCCTACAATTGCTCTAATGTTCTCGTTTCGAACTCTGCCTCTCCTTGTGACATTGGCAGCCTTACGTAAGCATCTCATTTCGCACGTCGTGATCTTTTTCTCCTGTGCTCTTGTTAGGGACCAGGTTTGGCATTGGTAGCAGAGGGTTGGTATAAACATGCAATTTATCAGTTGTCGTTTTAGTGCCATAGTGATCGTGTTGAGTATGCGGCATTATTCACAAGATAAACACTTTATATGAAGATGACTGAGTTGAGTTTAAAATCAGTTTCATCTTCAACTGTAGCAGCCTCTTGTAATTATAACACACAAATAACGATTGTTTTAATCAACAGACTGTCACAATTTCTAGAATGTATGTCTCCTCATCAGCGATTATCTGCCTATTTGAAAAGTATAGTTCTCAGCTCTCTCAGTTAACAGTTTTTGTTATCGCTGTTATGTGTGTATGAATTTACTGAGTATTTAAACAAATGAACACTTACTGTGCAGTGTTTCCCAACCTTTTCTTAGTCGCAGCGCATTTTTTTTTTTTTTTAATTGACAAAAATGTCGCATAAATATGCTAGTTTTGTTTAAAATTATTATCAGCAAAACATTCTGCATCTTTGTATTCTTTTTCCTGACCAAAAAAAAAAATGTCTTGTCGAAATTAATATGTACATGATAAAAAATTACCACGAGAGAGCCATTGTGCGCTGCTATAGTACAACAGAGACGAATGTTCAACTCCCATATCCTCACACTGTGCTTTCAGTGGACGAGACTTGATACAATTTACTATATTCACCACACATTCTAACATCTGATCCAATGCAGGACTTTGACGCAAGCGCTTCTCTATGAATAATACAAGGGGTCTACAGTTCATTTGACGATTTGTTTAGAATAAGCAGCCAGGCATGGAGCCAGCTAAATCAGTATAGACACCAACGCATTTAGGCAAATACAAATTATTTGTCAGATATGAAAGTATCCAGTATCTGGAACATGTCCTCAGCCTTCGCTCCTGCGGTGATATTTTTACAAAACAGCAGGTCTTCGTCAATATTATTACCATCTATAAACCGCACATAGCATACCACATTACTATCCGTAGCCTCTTTTAACTGCACTCCAAATTCGACTGTGTTAATATATATTTTTTTTTCAATTTACTACATCAGGTAAAAAATGTGTGCAGTTCCCCGCCCCAAATTCACAGCTATCGAGCATTCAAGTTTCTTTGTATGAGAGTTCCAGTCGCATTGACCCTGATCAGTATCCACCGAAGAGCACTTGAGCTCGCTTACCTCAGGGTATGTTACTTATGTACACCAGAGCCTATCCACCAACCGAACCCTCTATAACCGGACTGTGGTATGACATATGAATGCTAAATTCATTCACAAAGTTCACCTATCGTTTCATACACATCAGCATAATATCCCTGACCCTCTCTTATTTCAGGAAGACAACTATAAGACCGCTGTGATCATATGCGAAATTTTTTTCAGTTTCGGCTCTATCCAAACTGAAAAACTGTTTTTAGATTTTATTGTTGTTGTTGTTGTAATTAAAATGTTCTAAATGTTAAAACTATAAATGGTGGTTTAAATAACATTCTGTGGAAATATCACCTTCCCGAGAGATTCGCCTGACCAAATTAGGAGAAGCATGACCTGAAAGGAAAAACTCAGGACTACAATGTATTGTAGCCGGCATAAATGTCAGAGACATATCATGTTAAAACGGAACCTCAAGTTTAGATGGACATAAATCGTATCCCCTCCCCCAGTAAAGATATGGCTTATGATTAACAGAGAAGTATTAGACGCCATTCGACGTGTGATGTTGGTTGAAATGGTATAGAACTCGTATCAACCCTGCTGGACGTCATCAACATCAGCAAACATTTTCCTGGTGACGACTAAAGAAACCCCGTTCCTAATGATGTTAGATGAGTTTTAATAATCAGGGGATATAAACACTATGCAAAAAACGTCATCAAGAGAAACAATAGTTTGTACGTGTGTTGATATATACTTTATATTCTTTATGTACTTTATATTCCTAACATGCTTGATGTAGGACACGTGCTTTGGAGTGGACGTATCTGCGGTAACATGCACGTGTACTGGAAACAATGTTTGAACAACAGGTTTTACTTTATAGAAGCCACTATTTGCTGTGTTCACTCAGATACGTGGTCGTCTTGTCACCCAGTGGTTGAAATCATAAGTTCCTGTCAAGATTCGTGTTTCTTTTTGTTATTAGTATCATTATTATTATTATGCTTTAATTTGTTTAGGTTTTTTTGAAATACACACTGTCTTCCTTCTATTACATGGTGTAACCGGCACTCGTTTGTGTGAGGTTCAATTTGTTTTCCTTTCGGCAAATTAACAGGGGAAGTAATAGACGGTACACAGAACCAGTTAGAACAGAAACACATAGCAAGTCAGATAACTAGAGCTAGGTTTATTACCAGTTATGTACAAACTACCATTATTTGGATGCTGAACACCACGTGGTGATGCCGAGTCTGAAAATAGAAATTATTTCTATGAACAATTGGAGCATGAATTAGCAAACACATTCTATGTGTGGAATATATTAAGGGAAAGATAGAACCAGAAGCTAAATTTGTACACAACAAAGAATAGATGGTCAATAATTCCACTACAAATCGAAGAGACCAGTTCTGCCTAGGAGCCAAAACAGACTGGAGCTATTCGAGAAATTAGAGTATTGAAAACACTTGAGTAGCAGCAATGATTGGTACAGGTCTTTTATTGAAACAAAGTTACAGAACACTGTGAATGTATATGAGTGTGTGTGTATGTGTGTGTGTGTGTTCGAGAAAGAAACATGCTGCCGCTTGCAACTGTGACACAACAGAACAGGAAATTATTCCTTATGAAAATGCAGTCAAAAAATAAATGCACATTAAAGGTTATGCAAGACATGATAAGAGAGTATGTGTCGATAGGCTAGTTAGAAAAAAGAGAATAGGTAACTAGGATTCGAAACAGCAAAATATTATGTATATACATTTTAACTAATGTATGGAACTTTTAAACTGTAGGACGGCCTTATTGAAAATATGGATTGTGTAGTAGAAGCACCGATGGGCATACCATTTTATAAGAGCCTTCAAAAAGACCTGGTCCTCAGGAAAAACAAAATTAATTGTCTAGAGGAAACAATAATGATCTTCTTCTTCTTCTTCTTCTTCTTCACTTCCTCTTTTACCGCTGTGGGTGTCGAGGGAGATATAAGGTTCTGTAAAAATAATGATAACATTACCAATACGTATGGGGAATAACTACAAAGTCTGACAATTAAGTAATGAGACTGATTTTACTATGGCCAAGACAAAAGTGTCATCTAGGAAGCAAAGCACATAATCTAAAGAGGCAAAAATTCACCTATGATCTGACAACATGTTCTTGCCGCTCGATAAGCAGACAACTAAAAAGCTGCCATTTTGTTGACGTAGTCAGAGGTGCATTGTTAAGTAATCAGCACGGAGCAGTAGTCTAACAATAAATTCGTTTAAAAACTCATAAAAAGCGCCATTGAAACAGTTAAATTCATGCAGCAGCCCTATCTCGTGCACAACTTTCCAGGTCGTATTCACGATTTAAAAGTATTGTGGAAATGATTTCAAATGCACTTTACCTGGACGCCAAAGTTATGTTCGTAATGATGAACCCAATGCAAAAATCAGAGAATGCGTACACAAAAATCATTGTTTACTGTGAGGATGATGGCAGATGAATCTGGTGTTAATAGAGAGACCATTCATTGCATTTTACTGCACGATTCTGGCCATACAACAAGAGACAATTTAAAAAAACTTTTTTTTTTCCTTTTAAATCCGGAAAATAGGATGCTAGATTATCAAAATATTAGCCCAGAAAAAAAAATGTACTAATCCTAAAAAGTCCGGATAATCTACGTAATATCCTTCAGGTAGTCAGGCTTGGCATTTGTGTGACGGATCCGGTAGCAAACAGCAAACTCACAGAGCCGCGATACGCGGGCAGCCATACACCCGAGATTGTCGACAACTGTGCTGCTGACTGTTAGCTGCTGTATAGTGAATTTTCATTTATTGAAATACGCAGTAACACACACACATCACACACACACACACATATGCGCGCTCGCGCGCGCACACACACATCGCCGTGACAAAAGATGTTGCTAACATTCGCTAGTGGTGATCTGCGCATACACACACATACAAGGATACAGGTTAAACATGAGCAAGGGAAACGATCCTGCCTATGCCTTGATACAGACCATCTGTGAATAACTGAATGTGAGAATATAATATGACATTATATATGAATCGGTAATTAAAGTCATACTATCAGTATGAGGCTGCAACATCTACTTAGAATTCAAGAAAAAGACTTTGATTGATGTATGAAAACTGTAGCTTGAAAGATGATATCATAAACCATATTCTTGACAACTGTCGATCGAACCTGACTGACAACTCTCGCGCATAGCAGCGGTTTAGACGATTGGCTGCTAATTATTGTGCATTTTTGGCAGGTACACACATGTGTGCCTAATAATTATAATTGGTAAACAGAGTATCCAAGCAGGAAATGCTGTTTTTATCATTGTGCAGAGAAATTATAAATATTTAAAAACCCTTGGGTTTTTTTTTTACGACGTCGTTGTGGTCTGTCGTGTTATCAACAACATCAAATAAGTCCGTCGGGACGTTTGAATCACTGCTGATTTCGTATATGTAATGTGCAATTGTAGATATTTTATCTACACAGTCAATGTATTCAAGACTACTATGTGTACTTGTCCTATACAGTCAACGCAAAAACTGTGAACAAGGCTGGCTGGCCGGGTTGTTTGTTGTTTGCTCTGAGGTAGTGGTTGTAGGCAGCTCAGATCCATTAAAATTTGTTGGTTGCATACACTAGCTGTTGTACTGGAAGACATGCATGGTTTTTCTGCTGTAGTAATTAAGTGTGGGAGGTCTGTAGGACTCACATTCATACAACTGTAGACCCATATATAAGGACACTTATAAATCAGCCTTCATGCCCATCAGAAATCTTCATCTTCACTGATAGTTCTGTGAAACAGGGGTCCAATTCAGCATGAATATCACATCACAAATACCGGGAAAACAATAGATTATTCTGCTTGCCAGGCAACTACGTCAAGTATGATCATGGAGATAGCCGCTGCTCCCAAAGCACTAGCATGGGTAGCAGAGCCGGCAGCCACACATGCAGTTGTTGTATCAGACACCACAAACAGAGCCGATATTTTCGACACTATTTTGACTATTATGAATCTCTGACACTGACACAATTGAGTAACCTTGGGGTGGCTGAGCACCATGTCTGATGCGCAGTAAATACAAGCAGATCTTAAGTAACAAAATAACATGACACTATCATCATTTATGTTAGCCACCCATGGTGCGAGCCCTGTAAGTGATCTGAGCATTCTCTACTCAGTAGTAATGTGGTCAATGGTATGCCAAACTTCGCCACCTCCTACCCTAAATTGAACCGTTTGATATGCCTTGCCAAACCGGGGTGACCAGTCAAATGTAAAACGTCCAGGACTAGTAACAGAAACATTACTATTACCGTTGCTAGACGTGTACCGCTGACCGATCTTCCTCAGTGGCCAAACATTTCACACGTTTTGCATTCATTGTTTTTTATTGTCAGGGACATGATTTACTCTACTTATTTTATATGGCACGCTAGGTAGGCCAGCTGACAGACTTAACTACCCAGACACACTTAAGACAATACTCCCGCTGAGTACAAACATAATCTTTAATAAACAATGAACAACACGACGTTAAACACTTCAACTGAGCTAAGCAGTTCCCATCCTAAACCCTCTTGGCGATGACAGCTTTACACTCACTAATCAACCCAGGCCAGTTCCCATGGATCTATCAGGAACACGACTCTTAGCTAACAGTTTCTCAGTGCTAATTAATTCGCCGTCTATTGCAAAACGGGACTCAGCGATACACGTAAGGTGTATGGCCTAATCATGACCGGGCAGTGTTAACGCCATTACAATGCGCGTCACACCTTGATTAACTGCTCAAACAAATACTGCAGGGAATGTCTACTACACAAAGAACACTAACTCTATACTATCTAGTCAAAACATTAAATAGAAACACAGCCTATCATCGATACTAAATACAAACATCCTATTACAACTAACCGTCACTAAACCTAACGTTACCTAGTCGAAATGTTTCCGTCTTCTCTCGTCCTGTCTCAGCACACCACTCCCCCTCAACCAGCTCGGACATTCCATTATTACCCCCAGAGTGAACCAGCCAATACTATTTTATTTCTGCATCAAAACAGAAAAAAAAAAAAAAAAAAAAACTAATAGATCGACATTCCTCTACTCTCAAGGGTGGAGGGGGAGCAAAGAAGAAAAGGCGTCCAATCTAATTAGAGAGCCAATCTCGTTACCGTTCGTACAGTACATGGAAAACCGCCGTAGCCTTTCTTTGCATTTGAAATATTGTTTTATTCTTCAGGTGGTTTTAGTTTGTATGGAAATAAAATATGTTAATTGTCCTAGCATTTTAAATGTGATTTAATGACATCTCTGAACATGTGAACATTTACAGTTGACTTTAGCAATCCATGTGAAATTGCACCAGTCAATCGTTTAGTGGAGTTATCATTAGCACCACCAGTAAATCACTATCACCATGCAATCTTTGTTATAGCGGGGTGGACAACGCATTTGTTTTCATCATCGGGATCGTAGAAACCGCCTTCGTCAGAATCATTATCTCCATAAAAATATTAATAATAATAATAATTATATAAATAATAATAATATTAATAAGCACCATCGCTGTCGTCATCATATCTCCGTCATCACGATCGTTAAACTCACAACAGTGGCAAATATTATTATCATCAGCGTTGCTATCATCGTGGCTATCGTCATCATTAGCAGCACTGTTTTTATGGTCTGCATCGTCAGCATCATTGACATCATCATCATCGTCATCATCATCATTATCATTGTAATGTCCGTCATTATCGCGGTCGTTGTCCTCATTAATGTTGTTATCATCATCACCAAAAACCGTGTCTAAATAAGTGCAGCAAGGCAACAATGTATCTAAATGAGCTCAAATGATCAGTGTTGTGTCTAAATAATTGCAGCTAATAATTTTTGTATTTAAATAAGCGCAACATATGTGTCTTAAAAAGCTGTTAAAATCAATGATGTGTTTAAATAAGTGGAACTACTCATTGTATTCAACTGATAATTGCATTTTTTTAAAAAGGTCAACTGGTAAATGCATTGTATACAAAGAGTACGAAGAGCCTATTTATCAAATTGGAAAAAGTGAGCTATATAAAAACTACATAGACCACACGGCGTGAAGCAAAGACATTCCATATAAGGAAACACCAAACATCTCATGGTAAGCGGCAGCAACTGAGTTGGTAATTAGTGAGTGCTGTTATCACAGCACTCCGATCTATTCATAGGTGCTCCGACCTCCTCCTTAATAGCTAAACAAGAGTTAAAAAATGATCAAACCCTGTCTGTGTTGATTAACCAGACCCTTTGTAAAATATTCATACCTAGCTACTCCAGACTACACCCCTATGTCCACCAGTCTGGACAAGGTTATTGAGTCTGCTTGTTGTCGTAATCTGCTCTGTGGTATGTAACTCCCCTGTCATTCCTGACACCATTCCTGTTAGTGCCAGACTAGTCGTGATCGTCTCTTCGTTATACAGCTTGCCTGACACCCATGATACCATTCCTGTCAGTGCTGGACCAGTTGTGGTAACCGCTTTGTCTGCCAGATAATCTGCACGCTCCCGAAGTTAATTCTTTTATTATCTGCTTTATTTCATTCATTCACCTAAACGTTGTGTTGTAATTTATGACTTTCTGCATTAGATGATGTTAGTTTATAGTCTCTATGTACATTCTTGTCAACAAGTGCATTATTTCATAAAATACGCATATGACATGACTAGAGATGCCTTTCCGCCAGCTTTCGGCAATGACCAAAAATTATATGTAAACTCTTAAAGTGCAGCCATCAATCATACATTTGCTAGACAGCGAGTTTTGGAAAATAGTCTATGTTATAAAACTGCTTTCATGAGGTACATCTGTGCGTACCTGTCAAAATGAATTTCACAAAGATGAAACCGGAGCACGCGTAGTAAAATGTAAGTCTGCCAGGTGTGCTTGAAAGTTGCAATGGTTCTGTTATCAGATTTAATTTATAATGTGAAATTTTTTATCAGACTTGCAAAAACCGTTACAGGAATGCCATGCAGATTTACACAATAATATAGACTGTTTAATGTTGAGTAATCTATGTATGTCGAATATTAGTTTCATTTGTCGGCTTAGCTTGACTTCACAATTATTCAATATCAAGACATATTCCACATTGTTTCCCTTGTTTGCGATCTTGTCGTTTGTATGCGTTGTGTTTGTATCGCTTGCTTTTCATTATTAAAAGAAAACTGTCATGTAAATATTCGTCATAGTTTTTGTGTGTTGGCATTTTGTTGCAATCACAAAGAATGGAACACTTTCTGTGTATTACTTCAGAGTCAGTTTCATTATATTTTTTTTTTTACTGAAACGAGTATAATTAGGCACACAGGATATCTGTCACAATTTACATTACTGGTCTACGGGCATAATCAATAATTCACCGCAGTTAAGGACAAGAAAAAATTAAGGCTGACGTTTAGTAGGAGAGAGAGAGAGAGAGAGAGAGAGAGAGAGAGAGAGAGAGAGAGAGAGAGAGAGAGAGAGAGAGAGAGAGAGAGAGAGAGAGAGAGAGAGAGAGAGAGAGAGAGACAGCGTCGGTTATTTATGTGTAATACCTAGTGTGTCTAAGCATCTGAGCATTGAACAAAAGCAAAGCCAGAAAATACACAATTCTTAAGAGGAATGCAATAATGTCATTACTTTTAGAAGTGAAAAAAAAAAGCTGCTCTTCTCTAGAATGAAGAAACAGCAAAGAGACCACTGTAGGCATTAAATGTAAGCATTCAATAGCGTTCAATGTGTTACCAGAAAGAGCGGCATTAGGACAACAGTAGTAAGGTATGCTGTTGGAGACCGCCTAACATCAACATTTGCCGTTTTGGCTATATATTCTTACTTACACAGCGCCTCTTATTGAGTTTACATATCAATTTACTCAGTGCGACACGAGCAAGAAACGATCCTAAATATTCTCTTCGTGTCCGGGCTGCTAGACTGACTGTATTTCTTCCAAGTGCATTGTTGTGTGTAGAAGAAAGATTTAACACTGAACAATACGTGTAGAGATTACAAGTAACTGCAATATGTCAATGGAAATTTTTGTGTGGACACCAGGTTATATTCATTCATTTGAGAATCGAAGATTGGCAAACATTATCTTTTTTCCTGGAGTGGTTGGCCGTACGGTTAAAACTCTATCAAACAGGAAACCTAGGTTCGAATCCTCAGTAAGGCTGGGGACTTGTTTTTCTGTCAGAGGCAAAATTAAATCCTCACCCGTACAGTCGTGGTGACAGCACTAGCCACGAGGCCGTAAGTCTTCAGACTCCCCTTAACAGCAAAAATGGTTTAATAAAGGCAGTAGTAATTGGACGTTTTTATCTTTTCCATGGACAATAAATGATACCTGATTTTCCTAAGCGAGGCACTGCCTATGTACCAATTGCAAGTATTAGGCACACACTTGTGTGCCTGCAAAAATGGATGTTAGAATGACCCTGCTTGTTTATTCTCACACAGGTTCGCTCGACAGTTGCAATACATATATTTTGTAATGTTATCTACCAAACTCCAGTATCCATACATTAAAAAAAAAAAAAAACGTGTCCTAATTCAACTCTAGATAGAAATAACATTATAAAGCCAGCGGTTTGACTTCGAGTGATTAATGCGCATCGCATATCTAATTAATCTGGCATATACAATATCTTCATAGTTGAATCTATCAATACAGAGGTCATGTAATTTCTCTTGTTGCCAAATCACTGTCCATCAATGTGTTTGTATCCCCTGATGAGAGACAAAAAATGGTAGCCTGTGTCTATCATTACAGTAAGAATATTGCACATTTATTAATTTTGAATTTGAAATTAATTATAGTCTAGAATATTTGTGGAAAGAGAATAAATAATATAATTGTCTGATCATAGCGTTGTCAGTTTCAGCTGTTAAGACACTACATCATACCCATCGAACAAAGACAGCCAGTATGGAGGACATTTTATCGCTCAAGTTAACCTAGAGATTGTTACACCTGACATGGGTCATCACGTTATTTACGGTTCAAGTCAAACTGCAGATAATATCTTCCATCACAGCAGCTACCAGAACGTTAATGTGTTGTGAAAATTTTCAAGAATCAGCACAACAATTTTGCTCTTGTCTCTACATCACCAGCAGTTTGATATATTGTTCTTCCAACTAGACTGAAATTTTCGTCACCAATAGTACAAAGAAACTGTTCATGAATGGCATTTAAAATCTGCGTGAGACAAAACTTAAAAGTGAAGACTATTAACTATGAAGTAGCGATAGCAACAATAACCAGAGAAAAGTAAACATAAATCATTGACCAGAAAAAAAGTTGACAACCTGTGTCCATCCTGTCAATATAGGCACAGCTTAACAAACATATGTGATAATAATCTATAATGTATAATCTATCTTACAGACTTGGTAAACAATAAATGCTAGAAGAAACAACAGAACAGGAAAAAAATATTGAATTTTTGTTCCGCCATAGGCCTTCTTGGTAAGTTCTGTGTTAGCAAACAAATGTAAAAGGATAAGAAAACATATATTTACACAGAAAGTAATCCAGAAAGTATCTACTCAAAATTGAACAAACCTCCAGAGCTAGACGGTGCTTTATGTGACTGGAGAAGACAAATGGGACACGAAACATTGCCACACACAATATCAATTTTTTACAGTCACAATGGAAAGTCCAGGAAAAAAAAAAACAGCAAGATAATAAAATTGCCATTGCTGACACTGAATCTATCTATCATGAGTAGTACTGCAAACAAAAAAGTACGAAAAAAAAGCAACTAAAACGGTTAGTAATTCAGGTCTAGAAAATAAAAACTACAAGTGAGCAAACGAATACAACTATTCCATAAGGGAAAACTGCCAATATTGAAACCGCCCAGAAACAGAATCAACGGAAAAATAATTTGGTAGCTCAATGTATGAAAAAGACAGACTGTGAAATTGAAATGCTACTGGATAGACAATTTAGGGATAAAGAATTTTCTAATTCAAATAATTATCAAGGCCTACTTTCTATTTTCTGATCAAATAGGCGTAGCAGTAAGCCAGAAAAATCGGGAAAAAGCCAACTAAATGTTTTATAAACAACAAACCAGATAAACTTCAACTAAAACAACATGCATACTTCATTATAGTACGAGATGCATTTTTATAAAACTCAGATTATACCGGAACATGTATTTGGTATTACGCCATGGCTTTTGGTAAGATGAAGTTACAGAGAGCTTATATCTTTTTTAAATCACCATATACATCCAGACTGGCGAAAGTAATTACAATGAGAGACATCTTAACGAATGTGATTCTAGAAAATAGAAACATTAAAGACTGTTCTAGAAAAAGACACAAGTCTGGGAACAAACTAATTTCCAGCTACATTCATTTTATTAAAAGAATCCAGTGGTAGCCAGATGTTTTATGTAATTCCAGCAACAAAACCCAACAACAGCTAAATTAGACACAAGTGAAATCTCTACAGCAGCCACTGAATTATTTGAACTGTAAAAATTTTCATCTTTGTTTAGAAACTGAAACATCATTATCTATGAACATGAAATCATACTATCCTTGAACTTGAAACCACATTATATATGAAGTTGACACATTACCATCCATGAAGTTTGAAGTTTTCATTCAAGAAACGGAAATGTACAATGAACGTCAAAGCTAGTATCCAAGAACCTGAAAATGACACCCAGCGGGTGCTACGGAGGTGGAAGTCAAACAGTTGATTCAGGAAAATTCACTTCCAGGTGTTAAGAGGAGGGAGAAGTGGGTGGGGGTTCGTAGCGAAAGCCAATGGAAAATCATTAGTGCAAGACAGCCTAGCATACGACATCACAACATTTAGCATGAGAATGGAGCTTCTCATAACCGACCACCAGAGTCCCAGACTTTGGTTGCTCTAACAAACTGAAACAGGTTTCTAAAAAATATACCCCTCGCTCCCTTTTCGTTCCCCGTCTATATTACAGAAACGCTCGGCGCAACAGAGAGTACTGTGCCTCCTTTTCAAATGCAGCCATACCTCGTACAGCCCCTCCTGATCGCTGCCCCGAGCAGCTTTGAACCGTTTTCTGAGTGCATTCTTGTCTGTTCATCACTTTTAGATGATTCTCCGTGTCCGGCTTTTATTTTTTTCGGCGTGACGCCCGGCTCCGTCTTCTCTACTCTCCCGAACTCAAGGGCAAAGTGATTGTATATAATGTCAAAAAAAAAAAAATGTGTCATCTTGTCATCCAGCGACTTTTCCTCACAATCCAAATTTATATTCTCACATAATTCACCCCCCCAGCTTGCACCACCGACACCCTATCGCTTGCGGGTGGAAACCTGATCTTTGTTTACACATTGTTATGTATAGGCGAAACTGCGCTTCCGTAATTGACGTCTTGGACCTCTCCGGGAGAGCTGGCTTCACCCGGCCCGTAATCATCTCCAGTTTAGCTCACAGAATGTTCTACTTTGCAGACAAGCTAGAAAGTGTTAAAAAAAAAAAAAGTAGGAGGATCGGTCTAGGATATTATACATTACAAAACTAGGTACACTTGATGTACCTGCAAAACATTTAAAAACTGAAACGACCAAATTAAAAGCTACCTATGTGAGAAGATACACGCCTCTGGTCGGAATCGTTCTTGTTACACGCAGTTTACAACAAGCTGTCATCGAACGAGTAAAATTACCTACTGATCCTATAAGGAAAATTACACAAGCTTCGATTACTGATAGTTACATAATATAGTATTATGGGACATATAAAATAAAGCGTATTGTCTGCCAGTAGAAGTTACAGCATTTGATGCCTTTTGCAGTTTTCCAATGTAAGTCCAAGTTTGTTTCGTTTCCCTTTATCTTTTTTTTTTGGGTCTTAAATAATATAAGTGTTTATATCCCTTGCTTGAATCTGACAGAAGCGTCGGATACAGCAGTTATAATCGTGTAAGTGTCTGTGTGTGTGTGTTAGTGCGTATATGCGTGTAATTAAAACAAAATACTAAAAAAAATTTTAACGCGGAAATGTTTCACTTGTCTCTTGTTTAGATATTTACATCCAGCTTGAAAAAAAGAAAACAAATGTTACCAAACTGGATAAGCTCAGCCAGAAACCTTGTCTTCTCGGATATGAGGAGACAACATGAGAGGAGCCCTCATGCACGTGGTGGACATAGAAAAGATAGTTCCTCCAGCTGGCAATGTGGAAGTGCAGTCGAAAACATTGAGTTCCAATACTGTTTATTTGTATCGTCATGACCCCTGCCAGGTGTGTGTAAACTTAAATATCCAAATACAATATAGAGGCCTGTGACCTCCTCACCAGAAAACTACTGGTAGGAAAAACGAAAGATTTCTGTTGCAAAAATGTTGCTGCTTACTGCTATATTTAATTATTTCAGCCGCGGGAAACTATTGCGTTAATCCATTCCATCTCGAGTTGTTGTGACTTGAAGCTCAATAATGTGGGGTTTAAATAAGTTCAGTTAATCACTTTTGTGTCTAATTAAGTCCGACTAATTAATATTGGGTCTAAAAATGTTAATTAATCAATACAGTGTCTAGATAATGACGATTAATTAATGATGTGTGTAAATAAGTTTAATTGATCAATATTCTGTCCAAATTAGTGCAGTTAATTACCTTTTGCAAAAAAAAAAAAAAAAAATACTAATGTACAAGATGTTTTTGAAATAGTACCTACAAAAAATATACCCCCCAAAAAAAATAATAAAAATCATTTTTCACGCCTCAGAAGCATAGGGTATATGGGAAGAGCGTCCCATATTTTTACAGACCAGTCAGCACTAGGTGGGTAATGTGGTCAGCATAACGCCGGCGTTTTCATTATTAATGTTGTAAATTACCATGTTTTTGTAACCCTTTACACAATTACTCGAACACATGCTACGCTCTGTAATAACACTGAACCCTGACAAAAATATCAATAAAAGCTTTTCAAACACATTAACAAAAAAGTATGAAAATGAACTAATGGAAACAGCAGCTGTTTGTATTCCAGTCGACCCATTCCTGCCCCCTGTGTATTTGCCCGATGAACTAGCATGATGGTATCCTTAGCCTTTTCAACCTTAGTCTGGAATCTTTTAGGCTGCGTTGCGGAGGGTGTCTTTCATCATTAGAAATTCGCATACAGGCCTTAGCTTGTGCCAGTGACAGTTCTAATGTGTATATATAAAGATCTATAGCAACAATGTTTAAAACATGTTCATGTGCCTAACCATGTATTTGTAGTTCGGAGGAAGAAAAAATACCATTTGTCGAAATATATAAATATATATATATATATATATATATATATATATATATATATATATATATATATATATATATATATAAATATTTAAGAAGAACGCCAAGGACATTATGGAATGATAGAAAAACAAACGTTGTCTTTGGGAAACGTGAACACGACAATTGGATAAGACATTTTAAAATGAGACAGTCGGACATATTATTTTTTTTTTTAAACTGCTTTCATGAGGTACATGTGTGTGTACCTGCCAAAGATATTTAACACTGAGTGATGGTACTAGAATAATCGTGCTAAACTGACTGACTGTCTTTCTACCCCACCAGGACATCACACAAGCGATAAACACCCGATGACAAAAAGTGCCACCATGTGGGTGAGGATCACCGTGGAGAGGTCCCAGAAACCGCGTGCAGCCTTTAGGCCATATTTATGGCCAGGCTATATTGCGGCCTCTGGCAAGAACCAGAGAATGGCTTCAAATAACGAAAAATGTCGTCCAAAAAAAAGCACGAGAGATAGTAACAATAAAATTGTGCCAAAATGTAACAGTCTGCCAGGTGTGCTCGAAAGTTGCAACGGTTTTGTTATAAGGTGTAATTTATCACCTCAAAATATGTTAGGGTCATATAAAAACTGTTACAGGCATGCCATACATATTTACACATTAGACTGTTAGATGCTGAATACTTTATGGATGCGCAATGTCCGTTTTATTTGCCATCTTAACTTGATTTCCAAATGCATCAATATCCTCACATACGTTATATTGTTTCTCTTGCTGTGATTTTCTTGTATTTGTGTCTTGCAGTTTGAGACAGGGACAAGACAACTGTGGTTGCTATCTTATCTTCTATCACCCTAATAAAGCCAAATTCATTCACAAAATCGTATCTGAAGATACTCCAAATTGCATCGACCGATTAATTCAATATAATCCTAAGAACAGCAAGCGACTAAGTTTATTAGATTTGCCTAAACCCAGAATGGATTTATTTAAAACAAGTTTAGCATATTCTGCTGCCCATTTATGGAACTATCTTCCACTTGATCTGTAAACTACAAAGAGAACCTACTCATTTAACTGCAAACTCTTTCATTTCATGATTACCAGTGATTATATGTCACCTTAAATGTAGTTAAAAATCCACAATGCATTACTAGTTTATAATTAACTAGCTGTACCCGGCCACGTGTTGCTGTGGCTTAGTTTGGCTAAACTGAAAAGAAAGAAAATAGAAACCTTGCTTCGTGTCACGCCAACGATGCAGGATGTCTTTACTCCTGAAGATTTGTTGATGGTCATCAGAAACTGTGCCTTATGCTTTTTTGGGGGGAGGGGGGTACATTTTCCTGTATTGCCACACTGAACATGCGATGTAGAGAAGAGAATCTTGTTGCTGTTAATGCAGAGGTCAAAGCTCTCCTTATTTAAAATTCAGACAAAGCAGATGCACTAATCTATACAGACGGATCCGTTATACGCCAAAAAAAAAAAAAAAGAAGTTCATGGGCATTCACAGTACGCTTAGCGGGCAGAACAGTCAAAGAAGCCAACTGAGCCTTCTCCATGACAACCAGCAGCATGACGAAGGCGTTGATGGAAGTGACGCAAGCGTTCGCCTGGCTTGAAACACAAAACTACACTCGCGTATGTATAATTAGTGATTCATTAAAAATTATCCAGAGGGTTCAGTCAGGTTCGCTGCAAAGACAATGGCTTGAATCGTTACAGAAATCTACTGTGAGTGGAGCCACCTTTATTTTTGTTCCGGGAAAAGCAGGCGTCGATGGAAATGAAAGAGCTGATAGGTTGGAAGGATCCGCTATCACTACCGACGGTCAGCCTATGGATCATGCTGATATTATTAATGTCCTCAGATAAATGGGAAGGATAGAGGACTTTGGGGGCAGTGAATCCACATCACTCGCCTGAATGGCAGACTTGGGAATTAAGATCGGCATTGCAAAAAACTGAACGCACACCAGACGCACCAGAAGACTTGTTAATCAACATAGAACTTGTACTACTAGCCATCGGACGTTGGGGTTCATACTGAGGGGTTAATCTGAGCACCTCTGTCCAGAATGCAATGAACAAACGAACGAACGAACTTTATTTTCAAAGGGTTACAAATTAGGCACGCAGGCCTGTCTTACATTCGGCCCTTCCAAACTTCCATCTTTCACACAGCAGTTGTATTTCATCAATGAAGCAAGTTATATTTATGTAATGATATGCGTATTATGGAAATGAAGTCAAAACAAAAGCATGGGTGGTAAAATGATGATAACCTACCTAACTAACTAATTAACTAAGCACCTAACTCACTAGCTAACTAACTGACTAACTAACTAACTAACTAAATAACTAACTAACTAACTAACTAACTAACTAACTAACTAACTAACTAACTAACTAACTAACTAACTAACTAACTAACTAACTAACTAACTAACTAACTAACTAACTAACTAACTAACTAACTAACTAACTAACTAACGTGTCTTCTTGTTGGAAACTATGCCAGTTCTATCAAGCTGTTTAAAAACCTGCATTTATTTCATTATGTTACAATAACAGTATTGACATTTCTCGAACATTTATAATTTTCCTCAAGTACATTGCCGACGGCTGGGGGTGGTCGTGGCTCTCCACAATCTGCGATCTTTAACAGCACACAGCGGCTAGACGCTGGCCTACGGACTGAAAGGTCCTGGTGTGAGGAATAGCATGTGAATAGTAATTTCAAAAAACGTTCACGTCTTTAATGTGACAGATGATGCAGAAAGTATGACATACTTTAAACAGGGGGAAAAACACTACCATATTGTATACTTCTGTAAAGAAAAAAAAAAAAAAAAAAAAAAATAAGGTTGTCATATGTAATCTATAGCACAGACATTATGTATTCTTTAATTATTACTATAGACACATACAATGTTTGAACAAATGTCTTTTTTTTCTAGTTGGTGTAACGGTTAGTTTATAGTTTACAATTATTAGGCACGTGTGTGTACCTGCTATAAATTACAATTAAAACACCTCATGAGCAAACCATACATTCGGACGAGAGTAGTCAGACAGGTTTGCTCGACAGCTGCAATGAAAACGTTTTCTGAATTTACCTATCAAGCATCAGCATGCATACAGATTGAACATATTGTCCTGCTTGAATTACAAGTAGACGTTGGATCCTACTAATGGCAGTTTGACTTCGAGGAATGGATGCGTGAAGAAAGTCATAATTATTCGTCACATACACTATCTTTACAGTTGATCTTTATCAATTAGTAGATGGCATCGCTTCCCTTGTTGACGTATCTACTGTATTCACCAAATGTGTTTGTGTCCCCTAATGACCTCAAACACAGTTTAGCAACATGTGTCGTCACTGTTATGTGTGCGTGTGTGTGTGTGTGTGTGTGTGTGTGTGTGTGTGTGTTTAACTGCACCTTAAAACGAATAAAAACTTGCTGTAAAAGGCACCATAGTCACTTGCATATTTGTCGACGAAAACGGGTGTTTCGGTCTAAAAATACACATTTCTCAGCTCTGATACATACAACTGCATCCATGTCAAATTAAAACAAAAAATGTCGGACCCAGGAAGGCAAGACTAATATAAAATTATCCAGTTGCATCATATTAGTCAGCAACACGAGCGAGACGCCTCCAGTCTCTCCCAGTTCAGACCTAATTCGTTGTTGAACGTTGAGGACACGATTTTCATCTCCGTTATGGCATGCCGTATCACACAGTATTTGATAGCGAACACATTCATCGAAATGAGGATTCAGACATGTAGAGTCCCGGGCGTTTCCGGGGGCTTTAAACACGCGACGATGATCTGAAAGAGCATTCAGAGAGCAAAGGCGGAGAGAACACGACTGCAAGTGATATGATTGGACCTCGCCAACACCAATTGTGCGGTACCCAAAAACCTATCGTGGCAGGCCCTTCGCATGTTCCATGTACCGACACCGATCATCGAAATGATCAAGCAATATTTCTCAACATTTACCATACGCTTATCTACCCATGCGTTCACTACGAGATGTAGTGTATCCAAGCTGGGATAGCAATGGGATGTAAGATTTCGCCCACACTGTTCCTAGTGGCCATGATTAACGTTTGACGGGGCTGCCGGCTACGGACAAGGCCACTGAATGCCGCCACTGCGTGCATTTATAGATGACACAACTTTTATAACGGACAGTGAGATTGGACCGCGTTGTCGAATGGTGCAGTTCATACCACATACGTCAAGAATTTTGTCAATCCTTAAAGTCAAAGTGGCAGCAACCAGTTTCACGGTGGGAAAAAATCGGATCCCCAAAGTTCTGGAGAAACCAGTGAACAGCCTCGGCCTCGTCTACGATTCGAAGTTATCTGATAGCGCGGAAGTCCACACACACACACACACACACACACACACACACACACACACACACACACACACACACACACACACACACACACAGACACACACACAGACACACACACGCACACACACACGCACACACACACACACACAGACACACACACAGACACGCAAATACTTTAAAGAAACCAATAAATCTAAGTTATATTTGGAATTTTCCTTAAAGCAGATCTCGTCTTATTAAGTAAGGTTCCCCTCACCAGGAAATTACACAGAGCGATAAACACTTTGTGGCGCAAAGTGCCACTACTCGAACGAGGATCACCCGTGGAGAGGTCCCAGACACCCCGTTCAACGCTAGGTTATATTAGGCCCCCATGTAATAGTCAGGGTGGGGCTTCAGAGTAACGGGGGAAAAAGGAACATCCCACTTACGATTCTAGTGATCTAGTCACGTGGGTGTGTGAGGGTCAATATTGTGTAGAAGAGAAGCCTATGACTACCTACACCGGTAACGTACAGTGCATTGACCAGGCCCTAAGGATTTTTACAAGTGGCAAAATATTGATAATAAAAAATACCAAATCAGTTTGAGTTCACAAATGGGGTGCATGTTTTCAATGTGACAGAGAGATACGAAAATATGCACAACTCACAAGCGCAAAAGGGTAATAACTACCACGTGTTACAGGTCTCTAAAGAGCACTTAGGCTATCGAATGTAATGTTTCTTACAGCCATAATTTATTCTGGAATTCCTATAATGGACATAGCATATTTGAAGGCAAAACTTAGATTTTTAGTCGGTGTAACGTTCACAAATAAATCGAACAGTGATCTTTGGCTACAAACAATATTTCATAGCAAGATTAGTTCAGCTCACAGTGTCACTGGTAGCACTGTACTATTGTAAAATGCGGCTAATTGTTACTCTGTTTGGTTCTAAACGCATTTTTGGCTGGTACATACGTCTGTACCTTGTATTGTTAACAAAAAGTGAAATATAAATATTAACGTGAGCTAGACATGTTTTCATGTACTTGTATTTATGTCTCAGTGATCTGATCAAACCCTGTATTATGTTTACCGTACTGTGGATCGAGCCGTGAATACCATGTCTGTATCCACGGTCAAGCATCACACCGGCCGCCTTCGCCTAAGAGGATTGTACCTGGTATCCACTCAAGGCTAGGTGGGATGTTTACTGAATGAAGGCACTGGTTATCATTATTGGGAGAGGCACACAGCTACTACACTACTAACGCTGAAGTCAATGCTAAACCTGGTATCTGATCACTTATGGACTTTCCTTATGTGCAGTGAGGATAATCGGTCAATTAAGTACCTTCTAACAACTGAAATACACTGAGACGTCAAGATGGGCATGTATGATAATACAAATTAACACATGCTCGTTCTGTTACACACATTTGCAATGAGTTGTCAAACAACAAGTACAATCAACTACTGATCCAACAAGGAACAAAATATCGATTCTGCTTAACTAGTTATGCAATCCAGTCTGTTGACTCCAAGGTAATAATGCATACCGGATGTCAGTATACGCTATAGCATTATATGTAATTATCAGTATCTATATTCACGTTTTTACATCCCGAATAGATGATCGAATACTCTGTATCGCTTAGTTGTTCTCCACGGAAATCATCAGCAGCAAAATTCTATAAAAAATGAATTTGCTTCAAAGGGAGCACACTCTGTACACCTGCCATAAATTTTACTGTTAACAAAGGGCATGTCGTCATTGTCATTCAACCTCAGCAAGACCGTACAACGAGCGACCAACACTCGGTGACTGAAAGTGCCACAATTCGGATGAAGATCACCCGGGTACAAGTCCCGGAAACCCCGTTGAACCAGTAGGCTAAATTAGTTCCTCAAATACATCCGGTATCATCATCATCACGTGCCTGCCAACTGGCGTAGGCGCTCAAACATAAAAACATATCACGATCCCTGGTTGCCTGGAACATCTCTCTCGGTGATATCCCACCATGCTATCTTTTCAGCCCATCAAGTATCATCTCTCTTGGTCTTCCTCTTTCCACTGGTCTTTCCAGGTGTCACGATGTTTTTCAATGAACCTCTTCACTTATTATTAGAAATGTGATCTGGTTTTGTCGTGCCAATTATGTTGGCTTACAAATGGTAATAGCACCAAAATAAGTGCCTTGACGTAATACTCTAGTATCGAGCAAGGGTTGCTGACAAATGGAAGTAGTCAAATTTTGACGATATGATTGTAGGTTATAATATTGACTTGTTTTCAACAATGTGCGTCCCAAAATAACGGTTCAATATTAATGTATGCTGCTCGGTGTATGGACAGCACATCTGGCGAAGTGTCTAGTGGTGAATGATTAGCACTTCACCCACCTAACTGCAAACGTTCCCAAGTCGACCTTTTTAGGACTAACTGGGTTCTCTACCTGAATGTACATAACTAACACAGTTCACATAGCTTTGATGTGATGATTTAAATGTGCTGGTCGGTTCACTTTGATCTAGTGGGGTGGGGTGGGGTGGGGTGGTGGGACTATTGTGCTTCGGATGAGGGGGTAGAGTGTGAACCGCTGGACTTACTGAGTAAACAAACTCTTATACTTACATAATTAGTTTGTAATAAAAACATTCATGTCTGTGTATTTCCTATAACGTAATTCTTGGCTTCATGTCCACTGTGACTGTTTAAGCGCTGTCTTCCCCCTTGACTGTTCCATTCACTGTTTGTGTTGTATTTAACATTCTGTTTATAAATACACGAAACAAAGTTGTTTGACAACTCATTGTAAAATGTGTGCAACAGAACGAGCATGCCTTGGTTTTTGTCCTCACACATCTACATCTTTACGTCTCAGTATATTTCAGAGTTTAGCAGGTACATAAAGAGGCGCCTAGTGATGTAATTTGCGATATCCTAAACAGGTGACAGAGGAGCTAATAGTTGCTAGTTATTTAATTGACCGATTATCCTCATTGCACATCAGGCAAGTCCATAAGTGCTCGGATACCAGGTTTAGTATTTACCCCAGCGTCAGGAGTGTAGTAGCTGTGTGCCTCTCCCAATAATGATAACCTGTCCTTTCATTCAGTAAGCATCCCTCCTAGCCTTGAGGTACAATCTTTTTTAAGCAAAGGCGACCGGCTGTGACAAACCAACGGAATATTTCAGTCCGGCAAGAGTTAATTGCATATTGTGGTTAAAAGAATTGCGCACTTGAAATAAACATAGTTGAATATAGATGCGAGAAGAGTAGAACATGTACGAAGGCGCACATAACCTATGACGTTTTCTTGGTGTTGCTAGAAGAAAATCTTTAGAGCTAGTCATCCGCACTACACAAAACGACAGCCCCAACCTTTCCATCGGCCTACCATCAAAAGAAATAATAATAAAAATAAAATCATACGAATTCAGGTTCCCTGTACCCCGTGGATTGTGAACAACACGGTATAAATGGAAAACCGAAATTACTTGTCGCAGATAGCCAATCACTACAATTGTTGCCGCCATAACATTGTCCATACCTCAAAAGAAAGCTGCATTTCGACACATCAATACTATCAGAGAGCTGAGTGACGTTTGATGTTTGTTTGTGTGTGTGTGTGTGTGTGGTTGATTTGTGTTATAGGATGAACAGTGATTTGTTTTCTCTTTGTTTTAAGTTGAATAATTGTTGGGATTCCTAGACCGTGTTATATCAATACAATTGTTGATTTAGAAAACTCAAATATCGAATGTATATCATTTAGTATCAATTGTAATTCCTTGCGTAGACGAAGTATTGTACGTTGTGATTTATTTGAGTTCAATTTGCTAGGTGTTGTACTTTGTTATTCTGAAGTTAGTTAGAAGAATAATTATGTTTTCAGTTCTATTCCGGGGATTCACCCTATTGGTTTGTTTATCTGTATTTCCCTTCTTTTCTTTATGAACTCAGGGACCATTTGAATTCCTCTAGACTTTCTTAATTCGAGCCCTGTAAATTATTAGGAAGGATTATAGGGGATCTCCAGGCGAGGATAAATTCCACCAAACTAGCCTACCACATGCATATTTATTTCTTCATAATTTTAAATTCCTTACATTGAAAAGAATAAAACTATTTTCATCAATCAGGAGGTTCATTACAGTAACGTTTTTCCCCCCTGGTAGTTCCCTGGCCCTTTGTGCTTTCATAGTGCTTTCCACATTCGAGGTGGTCTATTTGTGCACCGTTTCCTAAAATTGTACCTTCCACGACACTAAGACGTTTAAAAAAGCCCAAATGCTCAGCTTTCAACGCTCATATCTTTGTCTAAATCATTGGAAATCTGCTTGCTGTAACATTTCCAGTAATTGCATCATGTCCCAGGATGCTGGAATTATGAAACTGCTGTCGTAGCCTCGCAGCCCCTCCCGTCGACCCCAAAAAATGTGTAATCCAAGGGAAATAATTACCCCCATAAATATAATATGATGTATTCATTTATTACATTGTAATTTTAAGCGACTATACACGTACATCTGCAAACCAGTTTTCTTAAAATAAGAACGTTACTAATAGAGAATTATAATTTCATGCAACAATTATGTGTTCTAGCAATATCGTAGAAGTAATTTAAATATATTAGTAATATATAGCAGCCTTTTACTTTTCATAAACGTGGCAAATACATTACAGGACCAATGTTTATGTGCGATCTTAACACACGTGATCAGGAAATAAGTTTTTGGCCGGCACATTAAAGTGTGCGCCTTTAGATTATTATCTGGTCAACACATTTTCTAATGTTTTTTGTACCAGAATTTAAATATATCACTTCTGATTGTTTTCGACATGCTGATTTCAAATATTGTAATAAAATTTATCAGTTGGCCCCCCAAAAAAATAAAAATAAAAAATAAAAATTAATGTGTGCGAATTGTAATTGAAAGAAAATTAACTGTTGTACCCCGTATTAGACTTTCTCACTCGCTACTTTCCACACCTTTAGGCGTATATAGCATATAGGGCTAGACCTATATTTATATAGACCAATAAGCACAATATGGGTGATGTGATCAGCATCACGCCGGCCGTCTTTACTTCCGGGGAATGCATCAGGGCCCGACTCAAGGCTGGGTGGACCTAGGAGTCTTGGTCATTTCTGAAAAAAAAAAAAAAAAAGTTCGGCTACACCAGGAAATGAACCTACGACCTTCCGATCAGCACGAGAGCGTCTAGCCGCTATGCCACTGCGACTACCATAGTCAATCATTGCTAATAAAAATACTCTTGTTTGCCAGGGATTCAACTAGCCCAAATATCTTCTCTCTTGGTCTTTCATGTCCCTATTATGTTCAATTGTTCCTGTTGTCAGTGCTATTGTCCTCGCACTAATTAATACAGTCATGCCAGTTGCCATCTTGCAATCAGTTCTCTTGGCACATTTTTCATGTCAGCTGCCAATTATTGCCTTTATTGTATGACTTTTGTGTTGTAGGGAGGGGGTCTTGGAGCTTCAGACTTTACGGAAGCTTGAGTAGTGCAGTCGTCACGGACTGTGACGGTAAAAATTTTATTTTTGCTCCAGACAGAAACAAAAAATCCCCAACTATGCAGTCAAAAATGTATCAGAAGCATCATGAACAGTTGATACAAACACAGTAATTATTGTAAAGGTTACTAAATAAAGTCAGAATACAATTAGACTATACAGTTTTATAAACTGGTAGAAATCAATTGTAAATGCATTGGTTTCCTCAACAAACAAATGCAAGAAATTCCATGCTAATACAAACTGGTGTATACTCCTCAAAATTACGATGAAGTAATTAAATACATTTTGAATTACTGCAACGAATGATTTATAACGTTGGTATATTAAAATGGATTGATAGAAAAGAATAAAATAGATATACTAGGAATTTCTGAACATGGATGGACATGTCAAGGCAATTTCCTGACTCTGACATGAGATACAAATTCAAATTCAAATTCTCTTTCTTTGACCACTTTCAGCTAGGTCCGTTCACATTTCTGCTCACTTTCCTTTCAGCTATATTTGTGGTGACGTTTTCTGGTCGCGATCTTATTTGATTCTGGATTGTGTTCAATATTGTCACTTTCTGTTTGTTGTGGTTTCCGCTCTTGCTGTTGTTTTTGTAATCTGGCTGGCCCTGTGCTGCGCTCAAGATGATTGGATGTTGGATCGATTTATTGTGGTATTCCTTGGCTGTTTGTTGTTTCCGGGGAAAGTAGATTGCCTATCCTAATAAGGACCGGCGGTCGATTGACTTGGGCAGGTACTGATGGCTATACTGCTGAGGTCTGGTATTATTTGGTGATTTTCTCGTATCCTTGTTGTAAAGTACTGCTCCTACATAGGGTTTCGGTAATTTGGCCTTGGTTGTGTCGTATCTGGTATTAGTGTTTGGGGTAACGGTGTCGACCTCGTTTGACTTCAAATTTTGGCTGTCGATGTGGTTCCTCTGGTGATGACCAAAAAACATCATCATCCTGCAGTTCTGAGTTATAGAAGTTCGGGTCCTCCATCTCCATGATGCGTTGGTTAATTTGGTCAACTGTTGCCAACGGAAACTGTTTCATCAGCGATGCCTGAGTTTTCTTATCTGGTGTTTGATGCGGCTTTTTCTGGGTCTCGGCTCCCTGTATTTGCTGCCTTCTTGTTGCCTCTTTCCGTGCTTTCTCTCTTTCTTCCATCACTCTGTTGGTTGCTTGCAGTTCCTTGTTAAGTCTGTTGTTTTCTTCGTATGCTCTTCGTAACTTTTCCTCTGTTTCAGCCAGTGGCTTCTTGATCATTGCGACTTCTTTCGCGAGAAGTTGTTGGTTATCCCGCAGATCATTGATGCCCGCCTCGTCTTCCCTTGCCTTAGTTGGTTGTTCCTTTTGTGTCTGGATAGTGGCCAGTGCATTCATGATGTCCTCCTTGAATTTCGTCATCTCTGCTGTCATCCGTTTCTGGGTGTCAAGAGTCGCCTGCATTATAGCTCTCTGGCCTGTTATTTCATCTCTGTCTTCATCTCGTTGGGTTTTGGATGCGTCTTTCTCGTCTCTGAGAGCTTGGATGTCACTTTTGAGTTGAGCCACCTCGTTGCTCAATTTGGTGGTAATGGCTGCAGTTATGCCTTGGGTTGCTTCGTGTCTTCTTCGGGCCTCATGGTATGGAATCTTATCCCGTATGGCCGTGGTTGCAATTTCTCTACATTGTTGCAGATAGGGGCACCCCAGGTACCTGGTGCTGTGCTGGCCGTAGCAGTTGGCGCACTTTCTGTTCGTATTGGGTGACTTAAAGTCTGTGTCCAGCTTTGCCAGCGGGCAATTGTTGAAAGTGGGCTGTTTCCTCTGTCCGTTGCGCTTTCCGTTAGGTTTGTTTCTCCGAGACATGGTGCTTGCGGAGAAGGCCTCTCGCTCTGGCTAATGCTTTGTATTGTGTTATGTAGGTTTCAGTCTTATCTGATGACAATTGCGGAGAAGTCCTCTCGCTATGCCTATCCTCAAAGGGACCAGCATGTACTGTATTGCGCCGGTATCAATATCTGGTGACTATTGCGGAGAAGTCCTCTCGCTCTGCCGCTGCATGAGATACATTTAAAGGTAAAGGTAAATATAAAGTCAGGAGATGACTGTCTCCCTCTGATGTCTGTGATTAGTTGTCTTCTAGCTCCCGCCTCTTTCAAAACCTCTTGGTTGCTCTTTTTGGCTATCCAATGTATTTTAAGCATGTTTCTGTAAAACCACATACATGATGCCCCAAAAAAGTGTTTTGCCTGCCTACCGATTGTCCATGACTCACAGCCATATGTTAAAACTGGATGTATGTAGCAAGCAATAATTCTTTTTCAGTCCCTCAATGACAAAGATATATCGCAATAAGATGTTCTGTATAAAAAAAAAAAAAAATAGTTTTTGCCTGTCCTATTCTGATTCTTATCTCAGTAATGCATCTTCCATCTGATGTTATCCATGTGAACAAATACATAAATTGCTGTACTTGTCCCAAAATTTCACAATTGACTTTTATTACATATTTAGGAGTAATTCTTTTCTTTGATATCGCAATTACTTCTGTCTTCCCATTATTGAAAGTCACTTAGCCTGTTAAATAATGAGCTTATTATACGAAAACTGCTTTATA
>CAJHNH020001981.1:154657-163174 GCA_905116865.2 Candidula unifasciata | reverse complement strand
GACTTATGGTTATGGTGAGAGAAAGCATACTGCTCAACTATAGACTTATGGTTATGGTGAGAGAAAGCATACTGCTCAACCATAGACTTATGATTGTGGTGAGAGAAAGCATACTGCTCAACCATAGACTTATGGTTATGGTGAGAGAAAGCATACTGCTCAACCATAGACTTATGAGAGAGAGAAAGCATACTACTCAACTATAGACTTATGGTTATGGTGAGAGAAAGCATACTACTCAACTATAGACTTATGGTTATGGTGAGAGAAAGCATACTACTCAACTATAGACTTATGGTTATGGCGAGAGAAAGCATACTGCTCAACCATAGACTTATGGTTATGGTGAGAGAAAGCATACTGCTCAACCATAGACTTATGGTTATGGTGAGAGAAAGCATACTGCTCAACTATAGACTTATGGTTATGGTGAGAGAAAGCATACTGCTCAACCATAGACTTATGGTTATGGTGAGAGAAAGCATACTGCTCAACCATAGACTTATGGTTATGGTGAGAGAAAGCATACTACTCAACTATAGACTTATGGTTGTGGTGGTGAGAGAAAGCATACTACTCAACTATAGACTTATGGTTATGGTGAGAGAAAGCATACTACTCAACTATAGACTTATGGTTATGGTGAGAGAAAGCATACTGCTCAACCATAGACTTATGGTTATGGTGAGAGAAAGCATACTACTCAACTATAGACTTATGGTTATGGTGAGAGAAAGCATACTACTCAACTATAGACTTATGGTTATGGTGAGAGAAAGCATACTGCTCAACTATAGACTTATGGTTATGGTGAGAGAAAGCACACTGCTCAACTATAGACTTATGGTTATGGTGAGAGAAAGCACACTGCTCAACTATAGACTTATGGTTATGGTGAGAGAAAGCATACTGCTCAACTATAGACTTATGGTTATGGTGAGAGAAAGCATACTGCTCAACTATAGACTTATGGTTATGGTGAGAGAAAGCATACTGCTCAACTATAGACTATGACTTATGTGAGAGAAAGCATACTGCTCAACTGGTGAGAGAGAAAGCATACTGCTCAACTATAGACTTATGGTTATGGTGAGAGAAAGCATACTGCTCAACCATAGACTTATGGTTATGGTGAGAGAAAGCATACTGCTCAACCATAGACTTATGGTTATGGTGAGAGAAAGCATACTGCTCAACCATAGACTTATGGTTATGGTGAGAGAAAGCATACTGCTCAACCATAGACTTATGGTTGATGGTGAGAGAAAAAGCATACTGCTCAACCATAGACTTATGGTTATGGTGAGAGAAAGCATACTGCTCAACCATAGACTTATGGTTATGGTGAGAGAAAGCATACTGCTCAACCATAGACTTATGATTATGGTGAGAGAAAGCATACTGCTCAACCATAGACTTATGATTGATGGTGATGCATACTGCTCAACCATAGACTTATGATTATGTGAGAGAAAGCATACTGCTCAACCATAGACTTATGATTATGGTGAGAGAAAGCATACTGCTCAACTATAGACTTATGATTGTGGTGAGAAAAAGCATAATGCTCAACCGTAGACTTATGATTGTGGTGAGAGAAAGCATACTGCTCAACCATAGACTTATGGTTATGGTGAGAGAAAGCATACTGCTCAACCATAGACTTATGATTATGGTGAGAGAAAGCATACTGCTCAACCATAGACTTATGATTATGGTGAGAGAAAGCATACTGCTCAACCATAGACTTATGGTTATGGTGAGAGAAAGCATACTGCTCAACCATAGACTTATGATTATGGTGAGAGAAAGCATACTGCTCAACCATAGACTTATGATTATGGTGAGAGAAAGCATACTGCTCAACCATAGACTTATGGTTATGGTGAGAGAAAGCATACTGCTCAACCATAGACTTATGGTTATGGTGAGAGAAAGCATACTGGTCAACCATAGACTTATGATTGTGGTGAGAGAAAGCATACTGCTCAACCATAGACTTATGATTATGGTGAGAGAAAGCATACTGCTCAACCATAGACTTATGATTATGTGAGAGAAAGCATACTGCTCAACCATAGACTTATGATTATGGTGAGAGAAAGCATACTGCTCAACCATAGACTTATGATTGTGGTGAGAGAAAGCATACTGCTCAACCATAGACTTATGATTATGGTGAGAGAAAGCATACTGCTCAACTATAGACTTATGATTGTGGTGAGAGAAAGCATACTGCTCAATCATAGACTTATGATTGTGGTGAGAGAAAGCATACTGCTCAACCATAGACTTATGATTGTGGTGAGAGAAAGCATACTACTCAACTATAGACTTATGATTGTGGTGAGAGAAAGCATACTACTCAACCATAGACTTATGATTATGGTGAGAGAAAGCATACTGCTCAACCATAGACTTATGATTGTGGTGAGAGAAAGCATACTGATCAACCATAGACTTATGATTGTGGTGAGAGAAAGCATACTGCTCAACCATAGACTTATGATTGTGGTGAGAGAAAGCATACTACTCAACTATAGACTTATGATTATGTTGAGAGAAAGCATACTGCTCAACCTTTGACTTATGATTATTGTGAGAGAAAGCATACTGCTCAACCATAGACTTATGATTGTGGTGAGAGAAAGCATACTGCTCAACTATAGACTTATGATTATAGTGAGAGAAAGCATACTGCTCAGCCATAGACTTATGATTATGATGAGAGAAAGCATACTGCTCAACCATAGACTTATGATTGTGGTGAGAGAAAGCATACTACTCAGCCATAGACTTATGATTATGGTGAGAGAAAGCATACTGCTTAACCATAGACTTATGATTGTGGTGAGAGAAAGCATACTGCTCAACCATAGACTTATGATTATGATGAGAGAAAGCATACTGCTCAGCTATAGACTTATGATTATGGTGAATAGACCTGGAAAACCCATAGCTGGCGAGAATGATGTAGCGAGGAGGGCTGGGCGGGACACTCAAGACTTAGAAGGAAGCAACCAGGTTAACCAGATATCAAGGGGTAACATCAGCGTGGAAACTCCTCGTCTGTTAAGGACGGATACGGAGCTAAGGGGAACCCAGATGTGACAATAAAGACATCATAAGGCTACAGCAGCCAGGTGTGTGTTGCAGGCAGTCCTGTGTGTTGCAGGCAGTCCTGTGTGTTGCAGGCAGTCCTGTGTGTTGCAGGCAGTCCTGTGTGTTGCAGGCAGTCCTGTGTGTTGCAGGCAGTCCTGTGTGTTGCAGGCAGTCCTGTGTGTTGCAGGCAATCCTGTGTGTGTAAGGACGCTGTCAGCACACAAGACTCAGGTGGAGAACAAGGGGAACTAAACACAAACAAACACGGATGCGCCAGGTATTGCCCAGTGGTCTCCCTTACCTGGAGCCCTTGACCCCCTGGTCTAGTCACGTGACATAAACACAATGTCTCTGCTGCGATAACAACACGGAGAGATTACTACAAAACCATATTTGAAACACCGACCACAACACTTCCAATAGAACAAGCCTCTGGGTGTGCTGTTGATGTTTTCCTTTGGCTGCGGTATGTAGTCATAGTGCCAGTTGTTGTTTGTTGTATGTCCTCGTGCCTTCACAGACCGATTCCAAATCACCGTGCAACAGTAACATGAAAGCTGGTTAGCAGCAGAAATCATCGCCCGCCTTTGATACACCGGTCTAGTCATTGGTGGAGCAGTTACAGGTTGCCTTGGTTACAGCCTTTTCAGGAGATTTTAGAATGACTATGTGGGATTTCCTTTGTTGGGTTGGCGTCCAGACGGCGGTTCTTTGAGTCACAGGGTGCCAGAGCTTCAGGTGCCAGACCTCTGCCACGCCCACCATGAGCCACAACTTGGCAGTCATGTAGTAGGTCCTTTACAGAACGTCGCTCCCATCACGGCCTGCCCGAGGTAAGCTGGGTCTCTGGCCAGATCCCACGTCTCCTGCACTTTCCTACCCCTCGTGTCACTTATATCACGTGTCCATCCTCGTGCTGGTCAGCCCCTGCCCCTCTTTCCCAAGAAACATAACGTTTGCTGTCTCCAATCCGCTGTGGCGCTTCATATGGCCGAAGTGGCCCAGGTTGCAGAAAGATGCTGTGCTTCTTTATGATCCCTGTATTTCTGATCTTCTTACTATTCTGAGAAAAGTTCTGTACGCAGCATGTTCGCTCAAAGGCTCCTGTTTTCTTCCTGATACATGACTGTGACACAGTCTTCTGTTTTCTTCCTGATACATGACTGTGACACAGTCTTCTGTTTTCTTCCTGATACATGACTGTGACACAGTCTTCTGTTTTCTTCCTGATACATGACTGTGACACAGTCTTCTGTTTTCTTCCTGATACATGACTGTGACACAGTCTTCTGTTTTCTTCCTGATACATGACTGTGACACAGTCTTCTGTTTTCTTCCTGATACATGACTGTGACACAGTCGTCCGGTGTATGTTGCTCCAGACAAGATGCACATCCTTGGAATTGTGACTTTGACTTCCTTGATACTGCTCAACTATAGACTTATGATTGTGATGAGAGAAAGCATACTGCTCAACCATAGACTTATGATTGTGATGAGAGAAAGCATACTGCTCAACCATAGACTTATGATTATGGTGAGAGAAAGCATACTGCTCAACCATAGACTTATGATTATGGTGAGAGAAAGCATACTGCTCAACTATAGACTTATGATTATGTGAGAGAAAGCATAATGCTCAACTATAGACTTATGATTATGGTGAGAGAAAGCACACTGCTCAACTATAGACTTATGATTATGGCGAGAGAAAGCATACTGCTCAACTATAGACTTATGATTATGGTGAGAGAAAGCATACTGCTCAACCATAGACTTATGATTATGGTGAGAGAAAGCATACTGCTCAACCATAGACTTATGATTGTGGTGAGAGAAAGCATACTGCTCAACCATAGACTTATGATTATGGTGAGAGAAAGCATACTGCTCAACCATAGACTTATGATTATGGTGAGAGAAAGCATACTGCTCAACCATAGACTTATGATTGTGGTGAGAGAAAGCATACTGCTCAACCATAGACTTATGATTGTGGTGAGAGAAAGCATACGGCTCAACTATAGACTTATGATTGTGGTGAGAGAAAGAATACTGCTCAACCATAGACTTATGATTGTGGTGAGAGAAAGCATACTGGTCAACCATAGACTTATGATTGTGGTGAGAGAAAGCATACTGGTCAACCATAGACTTATGATTGTGGTGAGAGAAAGCATACTGGTCAACCATAGACTTATGATTGTGGTGAGAGAAAGCATACTGCTCAACCATAGACTTATGATTATGTGAGAGAAAGCAGACTGCTCAACTATAGACTTATGATTATGTGAGAGAAAGCATACTGCTTAACCATAGACTTATGATTATGGTGAGAGAAAGCATACTGCTCAACTATAGACTTATGATTATTGTGAGAGAAAGCATACTGCTTAACCATAGACTTATGATTATGATGAGAGAAAGCATACTGCTCAACTATAGACTTATGATTATTGGGAGAGAAAGCATACTGCTTAACCATAGACTTATGATTATGGTGAGAGAAAGCACACTGCTCAACCATAGACTTATGATTATGGTGAGAGAAAGCATACTGCTCAACCATAGACATGATTACTTTTATTACTCTCTTTTGCATCTTAAAGCAATCTGATGTTTCTCAAGCTACTCTGATGACTTATATATATATTGATATGACTACTTTGAAACATTGGTCAATGACAGCTAGAACACAGTGATTTATATAACTGTGCTGCAAAACATTTGAAACCTGAGCACCGGGGGATTCAGGGGGATGGCAGCTTTAGTAAATAGGTGACACTAACAACGGCCCTGTTTTTGTTTCCCTGTGACACAAACAACGGCCCTGTCTTCTTTCCCTGTGACACAAACAACGGCCCTGTCTTCTTTCCCTGTGACACAAAACTATTCCCAGCCAAGAAATGAAGCTTGTATTAAAATGTCACGCATGGCTGAAGATTGCTTGTTACAATATTATATATGAATTCTCCTGTAACTGTGCAGGCACTGGATTCACTTGAGCACAGTATGTGATTGTCACGTATAAAAGGTGTTCTCCAGGGCTCTGTATATAACGTTCTTCTTGTATTGGTTTCTCATTGCTGGCAGTGAACATATGAGGGACAGTATGTGATGCCCTTATGTGAGGGGTAAATGTGTCAGAAGTAAATAACATATTTTGTCAAATATAAGATGACCCCATGTATAACCGACACCTTGAGTTTGCAACTAGACATTTGGGTAAAAATTTATCGAACACTGTATTGATCAAAGATTGCAGAAAACTTCTCATTAGTGTCAGATTCCTCATCACTGTGCTACTTTTTAAGCTTGTCCTCATCACTGTGCTACTTTTTCAGCTTGTCCTCATCACTGTGCTACTTTTTCAGCTTGTCCTCATCACTGTGCTACTTTTTTAGCTTGTCCTCATCACTGTCTGATGAGGAATCACTGCCTATATATCTTGCCCCCTCCTCAGTTCCATCTGTGTCCATATTTGATATGCCACACCTCTTGAATGACTTGACAACGATCTAAATCTGCACATTATCACAGGAACTTTCCTCCCAGGCACACACTTCTCCTGCAGTTGGTTGCTTCACACTAACTGCTGGTGTCAGATTGTCCCTAGGAGACTTCATCCGTTGGTTCCATTCGTCTCCCATGGCAACTTTGAAAGGTTCATGCTGACGTCAGGTGGTTTGGTCTTGGTAGACACAGGAATTCCTCATGTTTGAAGTGCTAAACAATGAGCCCGAAGACAAACATAACAGAAGCCACATACTGTACTACCACTGCCAGGTCACTTCAGCTGGTAACATACAAACTAGAACTATATATGCAAGCTACAGGGGGTGCTGTCATTTACTACTATTACTGCTGCTCCACTTGTACTACTGCTATTTCCACTACAGTGCTACTCTTACTACTACTACTACTACTACTACTACTACTACTACTACTACTACTACTACTACTACTACTACTACTACTACTACTACTACTACTACTACTACTACTACTACTACTACTACTACTACTACTACTACTACTACTACTACTACTACTACTACTACTACTACTACTGCTGCTACTACTGCTGCTACTACTACTACTACTACTACTACTACTACTACCACTACTAATACTACTACTAATACTACTACTGCTACTACTACTACTACTACTACTGCTACTACTGCTACTACTGCTATTTCCACTACAGTGCTACTCTTACTACTACTACTACTACTACTACTACTACTACTACTACTACTACTACTACTACTACTGCTGCTACTACTACTACTACTACTATTACTACTACTACTACTACTACTACTACCACTACTACTACTACTACTACTACTACTACTACTACTACTACTACTGCTACTACTACTACTACTACTACTACTGCTGCTGCTGCTGCTGCTGCTGCTGCTGCTGCTACTACTACTACTACTACTACTACTACTACTACTACTACTAGTGCCACTACCACTACTACTACTACTACTACTACTACTACTAACTACGACTAATGCTGCTGCTGCTACTACTACTGTACAACTACAACTACTGCACTACTGTTACTGTACTATCAACATCCCCACCGCCGTCGCTACTGCTTCTACAACGAACAGGTTTTGTTTAGATAGATAGATAGATAAATAAATATTCATTGAACCAGGTTTCAAAACAAATCAGTGATTACATAAATATTACAGGGGAGGCGCCTTGGTTACATACAAGTTACTAGTGAGTCGTCATGGTTACATACAATTTACTAGTGAGTCGTCATGGTTACATACAAGTTACTAGTGAGTCGTCATGGTTACATACAAGTTACTAATGAGTCGTCATGGTTACATACACGTTACTAGTGAGTCGTCATGGTTACATAAAAGTTACTAGTGAGGCGTCAAGGTTACATAAAACGTTACCACTGAGGCGCCATGGTTACATAAAACGTTAACAGGGAGGCGCCATGGTTGCTTAAAACTCCTGTACTCACACTCCCGCATGTACTAACCCCTCCTCCACCCTTGTGTACTTACACTCTCTTGTGTACTCACCCCTCCCCCACCCTTGTGTACTCACACTCCCGCATGTACTAACCTCTCCTCCACCCTTGTGTACTTACACTCTCTTGTGTACTCACCCCTCCCCCACCCTTGTGTACTTACACTCTCTTGTGTACTCACCCCTCCCCAACCCTTGTGTACTCACTCTCTCGTGTACTCACCCCTCTCCCACCCTTGTGTAATCACTCTCTCGTGTACTCACACCTGCCCCACCCTTGTGTAATCACTCTTTAGTGTACTCACCCCTCCCCCACCCTTGTGTAATCACTCTCTCGTGTACTCACCCCTCTCCCACCCTTGTGTACTCACCCCTCTCCCACCCTTGTGTACTCACCCCTCTCCC
>CAJHNH020001981.1:132157-149657 GCA_905116865.2 Candidula unifasciata | reverse complement strand
GAGAGTCTAGCCTACATACGAGAGAGAGAGAGAGTCTAGTTTACATACGAGAGAGAGAGTCTAGTCTACATACGAGAGAGAGAGAGTCTAGCCTACATACGAGAGATAGAGTCTAGTCTACATACGAGAGAGAGTCTAGTCTACATACGAGAGAGAGAGAGAGTCTAGTCTACATACGAGAGAGAGAGTCTAGTCTACATACGAGAGAGAGAGTCTAGTGTACATACGAGAGAGAGAGTCTAGTCTACTTACGAGAGAGAGAGAGAGTCTAGTCTACATACGAGAGAGAGAGAGTCTAGTCTACATACGAGAGAGAGAGTCTAGTCTACATACGAGAGAGAGAAAGAGTCTAGTCTACATACGAGAGAGAGAGAGAGAGAGAGTCTAGTCTACATACGAGAGAGAGAGAGTCTAGTCTACATACGAGAGAGAGAGTCTAGCCTACATACGAGAGAGAGTCTAGTCTACATACGAGAGAGAGAGTCTAGTCTACTTACGAGAGAGAGAGAGAGAGTCTAGTCTACATACGAGAGAGAGAAAGAGAGTCTAGCCTACATACGAGAGAGAGAGTCTAGTCTACATACGAGAGAGAGAGAGAGTCTAGTCTACATACGAGAGAGAGAGAGTCTAGTCTACATACGCAAGAGAGAGAGAGTCTAGTCTACATACGAGAGAGAGAGTCTAGTCTACATACGAGAGAGAGAGAGTTTAGTCCATATACGAGAGAGAGAGTCTAGTCTACATACGAGAGAGAGAGTCTAGTCTACATACGAGAGAGAGAGAGAGAGTCTAGCCTACATACGAGAGAGAGTCTAGTCTACATACGAGAGAGAGAGAGAGAGAGAGTCTAGTCTACATACGAGAGAGAGAGAGTCTAGTCTACATACGAGAGAGAGAGAGAGTCTAGTCTACATACGAGAGAGAGAGTCTAGTCTACATACGAGAGAGAGAGTCTAGTCTACATACGAGAGAGAGAGAGAGAGTCTAGTCTACATACAAGAGAGAGAGAGACTCTAGTCTACATACGAGAGAGAGAGAGAGAGTCTAGTCTACATACGAGAGAGAGAGTCTAGCCCACATACGAGAAAGAGAGAGAGAGAGTCTAGTCCACACAAGAGAGAGAGAGAGTCTAGTCTACATACGAGAGAGAGAGAGTCTAGTCTACATACGAGAGAGAGAGAGAGTCTAGCCTACAGACGAGAGAGAGAGAGAGTCTGGCCTACAGACACACAAGAAAGAGTTAGTCTAGCCAACACACACGAGAGAGAGAGAGAGAGAGAGAGAGAGAGAGAGAGAGGAAGAAAGTCTAGCCTACACACACGAGAGAGAGAGAGAGAGAGGAAGAAAGTCTAGCCTACACACACACGAGAGAGAGAGAGAGAGAGAGAGAGAGAGAGAGAGAGAGAGAGAGAGAGAGAGAGCGTGGAGCCAACACACAAAAGCGAGGAACAGAGAGAATGACCAGTTGACAAAAAGACACGCGCATGCTCGCGCAGTCACACGCACTCGCATGAAGAGAAAGAAAGCTAAACTGGCAACAACAACAAAAAAGTATCCCCCCCCCCTCCCCTCTTTTTCCCCATTCCCCCAGCCAGATTAGGGGTATGTATCATCGGTTCTGGTGAGAAGAATGTAGGGTGGGTGGATCTCATGGCGCAAATGATAGAGCGCGGAGACTTAATAGGGGAAATACACTTGTCAGCATGTGAATGAGAAGGTCACAAACGTGGGTCGCTGTCCACGAAACTGGACGTCCATGGGTTGACCTGACATGATAGTGATGACTCAGAAGTCAGCGAGGTCAGCGGTCACTCTCGGACCGGTCATCATGAATCTGTCTGCCTGTAGTGAGCAGGTTAGGTCACGTGATAGGTCATCTGCGTGGTCTGACATTTCTGAAATATTACCAGTGTGGACTTCCGTCCTGTGCCGTTTAGATCAACGTTTGACCTTTTGGTGAGCGGGTTAGAGATTTATATAGGTTTCTGTTCGTCGTTGAAAGAGTTAATCACCTATTCTTCATTGGCACATGCAGGCATGTCTCTTCTGCCTGCCAGGAGAGGTCGGTCATCGTTGGTCTTCTAAGTTCCGGTCAGTGAAATACTTGATGTGTGTTTCTTCTTCTTTTTCTTCTTCTTCTTCTTCTTCTTCTTCTTCTTCTTCTTCTTCTTCTTCTTCTTCTTCTTCTTCTTCTTCTTCTTCTTCTTCTTCTTCTTCTTCTTCTTCTTCTTTGCGTTCGGTATGCTCATTTGAGACCATCAAGTGAGTTGCCTCTGTGAACTCGCATGTCAGCAGCAGGTCCTTCATTGTTCCCCATTGCTTTTTCTGCAGACTTTACTCTTGGGGCCAGGTTTTTTTTTTTTTTACCAAGTTGTATATAGAGTGGGCAGGTCTGAAGAATGTGCTCAAGGGTTTGTAGTCCCATCTCACAGGCACAGTGTGGGGACTGTACATTCTTTATTTTATGCATGTGGTAGTTGAGCCTGCAGCGTCCTGTTCATAGAACGGAGACAGTTGTTGATGCTGCTTTCTGTTAAGTCTTGTTTGTGTCAGCTGCTGGTTTCTTCTCTCTACAGTTTCCTGTATTTCCACTTGATTAGTGTTTTGATTTCTGGTAATGCCAATGAATGAGTTTTTTGTTTCTTCTTTGTTCTATTTCTTTTCTTGGCTATGGGTACTATGTCTGCCTCCTTCCATTCTTTTGGAGGTAGTTCCTGAGTCCAGGGTGGATTTATACGGTCCAAGAGTCGTTGCCTACCAGCTGATCCCAAATGTACTATCATTTTATTTGTTAATTGATCAGGTTCACATGTTTGAACTCTGGTCTTGATTGTAGGAAACTGGGGCCGCGTTAGGGCAATCGATAGGAGACTCGCTTTTGAAGCTAGCCGAAATTCGCTGCAGCCCAAGCCAATTTTCGAAACCGGGACGTTACCAGGGTTCACTCAGTCTCTAGAAAATAGGAACCAGAGTTAACATTCTTGGGTAAATATGGGAACGTAGCTGTAGCTACGGAGTTAAGTGCGGACGTCGACACAGGCGGAAAATTCTTATCAGCTGTCCGTACTGGTGGCAAAGCACTTATGGTTCATAACCGTGTGCAATGACGCTGGTTCACATTTCCTGACTTTACTTTTTGGGTGAGATCAACTATAATCTCCCCAACGGAACTAGGTCACGTTCCATTGATAGATTTTTAGACTCGTCTTCTGTTCTCGGGTGGGGGGGGGGGGGGGAGAGAGAAGGAGTGAAGGGGGATTGGGTTATGGCTGTGTTGTTTGATTTCTGGCTTGTCTTGCATTTACGTTTTTTTTTTTTTTTTAAAAAAGAGAATGCCTGTGACATAGGTTGTAGCACTCTCTAGAGGGTTGTGGGTTCGACCCAGTTTCTCAATGTTTAAACATACAATAGGCGATATTAACGCATTGCCGAACACCCCCTAGCAGTGTGCGAAGGCCGGATGGGCAGTCCTCCGAATAACGGTCCTAAATTAGCAAGGCGGGAAATATACCCTAACAGGGTCTCAGTCACGTGTCAATTGCGCACTTCCGGGGACTATAACGCCACCGCCGAATTGCAAACTTCCGGCGACTTCCGCCACCGTCGAGTGTATCCTACACGCCGCTCACGCAGCGTGGATTGGGGCTAAACTAGAGGGCTAGGGCGAGCAAATAAAATGAAGGAAGCTGCAGGAGATGCGGTAGCTTCTGCTCGTGAGTCCCAGCCATCTATTTAGGCCCCAATCCATGCCGCGTGAGCGGCGTGCAGGATACTCTCGGCGAAGTGCGCAATTTAAGACGACGGAAGTGCACAATTGACACGTAACTGAGGCCTGTTAGGATATATTTTCCAACCAATCAGAGGCGAGCTAGTGTGTAACATAGGGAGATTATAGTGGAACTAGCCTACTTTTGGTATCTACAGCTCTGACACATACGGCAGGAAGGGAGGGGGAGGGGGGGATGGTATCTACAGCTCTGACACATACGGCAGGAAGGGAGGGGGAGGGGGGGATGGTATCTACAGCTCTGACACATACGGCAGGAAGGGAGGGGGGAGGGGGGGGATGGTATCTACAGCTCTGACACATACGGCAGGAAGGGAGGGGGAGGGGGGGATGGTATCTACAGCTCTGACACATACGGCAGGAAGGGAGGGGGAGGGGGGGGATGGTATCTACAGCTCTGACACATACGGCAGGAAGGGAGGGGGAGGGGGGGATGGTATCTACAGCTCTGACACATACGGCAGGAAGGGAGGGGGAGGGGGGGATGGTATCTACAGCTCTGACACATACGGCAGGAAGGGAGGGGGAGGGGGGGATGGTATCTACAGCTCTGACACATACGGCAGGAAGGGAGGGGGGGAGGGGGGGGGCGAGATGAACAGTTAAAGTTAGTACGTTTAAATTAACAGTTCTTTATGTTTGGTTGTGCACATTTTAACCAACCCACCCCACCCCCCTTTTCTTTCCTTTTTTAAACACAATTACAACCTTACAGATTAACATCCAGTGACTCAAAGAGCTACCATGGCGATGTGAATAGAATAGAAGCAATTCTCAAACACACAATACAACCATATAACAGACAAAACATCGTCTAGTGTGGTGTGTGTGTGTGTGTGTTGGGGAGGGAGGGGTGTGTGTGTTTGTGTGTTGGGGAGGAAGGGGGGAATGGCTGTGTGTATAAGCATCTTCGACATTTAGACGTTTGTAACGGCAATCAGTATGGCCAAGTTTCAACAAGAGCCAACCCACAACAGAATATTAATGGTATGTGTTTTAGCTGAGGGGAGGCAACTGTTGGTCTAGAACTGGCGGCGCCAAAGTCGGATGTGTCTGCCCAATACGTCGATATCACAGTCTTGTTAGGGGAGACAACACACATAAAACGGGCTAGTGAAAAGTTGTGTGTGTGTTTGGGGGGGGGGGGGGGGGGAGATTAGTTGGTTACAAATTCTCCTGTATTTGTAGTCCTTTAGCGATCCTTTGCTAGTTCCACTGTCATATACATTTTAATCACAACGGTATCTTAGTACCCTGTATCCCCACCTTCGCGCTACATGATCTTTAGGTGGCCGTGCGGCCCCACCCCCTCAATCTCTGCCTTCCAGTTACTCTTCTGTCTCAACCGCTTGACCCGAGACCTGATGGTGTTTGTCAACCGGTTGTTGTCCGTGTTCAGATTTTCTCACATTTCAGATTTTCCCGGCTAGACCAGCTTCATTCTCAGAATGTGCCTGTTTTATTTGTGTTGGCTGTGCTTGGATGCCTTCGCCTTGTTCATGACACGGTCCGTGTCTCACATGCCTGTGTCGCCCCCAGCATGATCCACGCTTTACATCCATATGTTGCCTCCAACATGATCCAAACTTTACATCCATACGTTGCCGCCAATATGATCCACGCTTTACATCCATACGTTGCCCCCAACATGATCCACGCTTTACATTCATACGTTGCCCCCAACATGATCCACGCTTTACATCCATATGTTGCCCCCACACGATTCATACTTTACATCCGTGTGTTGTCCCCACACGATTCATACTTTACATCCGTGTGTTGTCCCCACACAATTAACATTTTAGTTCGTGTGTGGTCCACACACGTTTATACGTTACATCAGTGTGTTGTCCACATACGATTCATACTTTACATCAGTGTGTTGTCCACATACGATTCATACTTTACGTCAGTGTGTTGTCCACACACGATTCATACTTTACGTCAGTGTGTTGTCCACCTACGATTCATACTTTACTTCCATGTGTTGTCCACACACGATTTATACTTTACATCAGTGTGTTGTCCACATTCGATTCATACTTTACATCAGTGTGTTGTCCACATACGATTCATACTTTACATCCATGTGTTGTCCACATACGATTCATACTTTACGTCCATGTGTTGTCCACATACGATTCATACTTTACGTCCATGTGTTGTCCACATTCGATTCATACTTTACATCAGTGTGTTGTCCACATACGATTGATACTTTACGTCCATGTGTTGTCCACATACGATTCATACTTTACATCAGTGTGTTGTCCACATACGATTCATACTTTACGTCCATGTGTTGTCCACATACAATTCATACTTTACATCTGTGTGTTGTCCACATACGATTCAAACTTTACGTCCATGTGTTGTCCACATACGATTCATACTTTACGTCCATCTGTTGTCCACATACGATTCATACTTTACATCAGTGTGTTGTATCCACACAATTAACATTTTACGTCTATGTGTTGTCCCCATGCGATTCATACTTCACATCCGTGTGTTGTCCCCACACAATTAACAATTTACGTCCATGTCCCCACACGATTCATACTTTACATCCGTGTGTTGTCTCCCATATGATCCGTGCTTTATATGCATGTGTTGTCCCCGCATGATCCACGCTTTATATTTGTGTCTTCTGCCCACATGATCCACGCTTTATATCATTGTGTTCTTTCTACAGAATTCACGTTTTATATCCATGTGTTCTGCCCACACGATGTAAGCTTTTCCCCCCCCCCGTGACACGGTGTAGACTTTCTCCCAGGCAAGCCACACATTCCCCCAGATCCGGCCCCAGAAACTGCTCAGAGGCCGGAGACCTGTCTCTGGAACACACACAGGGCAGACAGTAACATCGTCATTACTGGGCTGCGGGCGTGTTTACGGAAAGTTCCTTCAGGGCATTGTCTTTCTGTTTCCAGCCTGGTAGATCTGTTTGTTGTCCCAACTTGCCCTTTCCGGCCAGGCGAGTTCATGAGAACCTCACTAAGCATTGTGTCTGATCTAGTGAATCATTGGTTGTTCATGTCGGACGGCCGCGGGCCGTGGAGAACGTGTCCCGTGTAACGGTGTCAGTTTCACCAGAACGTTTGACATTCTGTGTGGCTAGTAATGGTGCTGGATCAAGTCGCGCGTGAATCTATGAACGTAGCCAGGTGGTGTGAGCCAACCAATCATGTTACTGACAGATCCCAGGTATTGCCATCTTATGTTAATATTTGAGGACGTGAGTGTGATAGACTAGCCGTGGACACGTTTGTTTGCGGTTCGAGTCGCAGGTACACGGGAACATCACATTCCAATTGCCGTGAATTAATTCTGTGTGGGATCTGAGATCTCCTTTCTACTGTGAGGTCTGTCTCGAATCTTACCTCAGTGAAAGCAGATAGTGTGCATGTGTGTGTGTGTGTTTGTGTGTGTGTGTTTGTGTGCGCACGCGCGCGTAAATGTATATGTTTTATGTGTTTATATTTGTACAGGTTTTTGTTTTTGTTGGTCTGTCGTATGCGTTCGGGGAATTTTTTCCTCTTGATTAAGTTCAGGCACCATATCCCATCTTGTATCATAAGCTATCCCATCTTGTATCATAATCCAGTATTATCCCCTTGGGGTTACATCTTCGGTGAACAGTAACACGGTGCCTTTCCTAAGTCAGCGGTCTGTCTGTGATAATACCAGGTCTTTGTGAATATTTACTGTGATCATCTATACCAGAGGTTCTCAACCTTACTAATGCCGCAACCATTTAATACAGTTCCTCGTGTTGTGGCGACCCTTGAATACAGTTCCTCATGTTGTGGCGACCCTTGAATACAGTTCCTTATGCTGTGGCGACCCTTGAATACAGTTTCTCATGTTGTGGCGACCCTTGAATGCAGTTCCTCATGTTGTGGCGACCCATGAATGCAGTTCCTCATGTTGTGGCGACCCTTGAATACAGTTCCCTCTGTTGTAGCGACCCTTGAATACAGTTCCCTCTGTTGTGGCGACCCTTAAATACAGTTCCTCATGTTGTGGCGACCCTTGAATACAGTTACCTCATGTTGTGGCGACCCTTGAATGCAGTTACCTCATGTTGTGGCGACCCTTGAATACAGTTCCTTCATGTTGTGGCGACCCTTGAATACAGTTCCTCGTGTTGTGGCGACCCTTGAATACAGTTCCTCATGTTGTGGCGACCCTTGAATACAGTTCCTCATGTTGTGGCGACCCTTGAATACAGTTGCTCATGTTGTGGCGACCCTTGAATACAGTTCCTCGTGTTGTGGCGACCCTTGAATACAGTTCCTCATGTTGTGGCGACGCTTGAATACAGTTCCTCATGTTGTGGCGACTCTTGAATACAGTTCCTCATGTTGTGGCGAACCTTCAGTACAGTTCCTCATGTTGTGGCGACCGTTGAATACAGTTCCTGATGTTGTGGCGACCCTTGAATACAGTTCCTCATGTTGTGGCTACCCTTGAATACAGTTCCTCATGTTGTGGCGACCATTGAATACAGTTGCTAATGTTGTGGCGTCCCTTGAATACAGTTCCTTGTGTTGTGGCGACCCTTGAATAAGTTCCTCATGCTGTGGCGACCCTTGAATACAGTTGCTCATGTTGTGGCGACCCTTGAATACAGTTCATCATGTTGTGGCGACCCTTGAATACAGTTCCTCATGTTGTGGCGACCCTTGAATACAGTTCCTCATGTTGTGGCGACCCTTGAATACAGTTCCTCATGTTGTGGCAACCCTTGAATACTGTTCCTCATGTAGTGGCGACCCTTGAATACAGTTCCTCATGTTGAGGCGGCCCTTGAATACAGTTCCTCATGTTGTTGCGACCCTTGAATACAGTTCCTCATGTTGTGGCGACCCTTGAATACAGTTCCTCATGTTGTGGCGACCCTTGAATACAGTTGCTCATGTTGTGGCGACCCTTGAATACAGTTCCTCGTGTTGTGACGATCCTTGAATACAGTTCCTCATGTTGTGGCGACCCTTGAATACAGTTCCTCGTGTTGTGGCGACAGCCTAACATCCTGTTATTTTCCTTACTACTTCATAACGTCGGTGAATATGTGTTTTCAGGCGAACCCTGTGAAATAGTCGTTTGACGCTAAAAACAGGTTGAGAAACGCTTCTGAAGTTGACATCTCAGCACGAGAGCGTCTAGCCACACGGCTGCCAAGACACGAGAGCATCTAGTCACACGGCTGCCAAGACACGAGAGCATCTAGTCACACGGCTGCCAAGACACGAGAGCATCTAGTCACACAGCTGCCAAGACACGAGAGCATCTAGTCACACGGCTGCCAAGACAGGAGAGCATCTAGTCACGCAGCTGCCAAGACAGGAGAGCATCTAGTCACACAGCTGCCAAGACACGAGAGCATCTAGTCACACAGCTGCCAAGACAGGAGAGCATCTAGTCACACAGCTGCCAAGACACGAGAGCATCTAGTCACACGGCTGCCAAGACAGGAGAGCATCTAGTCACACGGCTGCCAAGACACGAGAGCATCTAGTCACACAGCTGCCAAGACACGAGAGCATCTAGCCACACGGCTGTCAAGACACAAGAGCATCTAGCCACACGGCTGCCAAGACAGGAGAGCGTGTAGCCACAAGTTACTGCAGCCCCCAAGACAGGAGAGCGTGTAGCCACAAGTTACTGCAGCCCTCAAGACAGGAGAGCGTGTAGCCACAAGTTACTGCAGCCCCCAAGACAGGAGAGCGTGTAGCCACAAGTTACTGCAGCCCCCAAGACAGGAGAGCGTGTAGGCACAAGTTACTGCAGCTCCCAAGACACAAGAGCGTCTAGCCCCAAGTTACTGCAGCTCCAGATACTCGGGATCCTCACAGTCATTGGAAGAGGAACATTATAACTGCAGGTGATAGAACTACGATGGGAAGAGGAACATTATAACTGCAGGTGATAGAACTACGATGGGAAGAGGAACATTATATCTGCAGGTGATAGAACTACGATGGGAAGAGGAACATTATAACTGCAGGTGATAGAACTACGATGGGAAGAGGAACATTATAACTGCAGGTGATAGAACTACGATGGGAAGAGGAAGGAGTGGTGGTGGGGGTGTATACAAATTTGCGTGGGAACATACGAGTAGTATAACATTTTTGTCACTATGTTTGAGACTTGTCAAATGACAACAGTTACGAATCCATTCATCAAAAAGACATGATTGCTGACATTCTACAAGGTCTCAACGTCAAAGTCTGTAATATCTTTTGTTTGAAGTTGAATTGTCTGCCATCTCTCATGGCTTCATTTTCTCCCTTTCCCAGCTCTGCCGTGTCTTTGTTGTTGTGCTACCGTTTATGTTTTATCAACACATGTTCAGTTCACTATTGAGCCTCTTGTGATTTATATATGTTTGTTCACGCCTTCTGATAGATTGAAAGGGTGTGTATCTGTGTGTGTGTGTGTGTGTGTGTGTGTGTGTGTGCACGCTCTCAGGCTCGTCTGGGGGCGATTGTATATGTATATGAGTGTGTGTGTGATTGTATCAGTGTATTTGATGTACAATAATGCTGCAGTTTTATCAGTTCAGTTAGCTTCGTATCTTGATTCGACTGGCTGAAGTACAAGATGGAATCAACATGCAGGCGCGCACACAAAGGGCGGGTAACTCGCACAGCAGTAGTGCTCGGTTGCCAGGAGCTAACTGGTTGGCACAGTAAACAACCCGTTGTTATGGAGATGGAATGCTCTGTTAATGTCCGCACTGTTATAAATCAGAGGTTCTCAAACTGGTTGCCCCAGCAACCTGGGGTCCCTCGAGCTGTGCAATGGTTACCGCGGCACGCTGGGGTCCCGCGAGCTATGCCGTAGAATAGTCGGCTAATAATTGTGACATTATTAAAGAAGGCATGAAAATACTTGAAATTTACAAGTTGTCTTTTCCCGCCACTGTCGAAAAGAGTTGATTCCTTGTTTCACACTCAATGGGAATAAACTCACAGGGAGCAAGAACAGCAGGGATCTACCAGTCATCAGTAGAAGTTATCCTCGTCGACAAACGTTTCGGCCCACGATCTCTTAGACGTTTTCAGAGGTGGGCCCACCTGAGTTCATGAAGCTCAGGGCTGGTACCCTGCTGCACGAAATTACCGGATGGTGTTTTTTTTCGGATAGGGACAAGACGACTTGGTGATTTGCATAAGGTACTGTGAGATAAGAAGCCGCCGCGGTAGCCTAATTAGAGCAGTCAGCATACCTGGACGACCGAGCGACAAGCTTACGATTGGTTTACCGGACACATGTTGGACTTTGTTAGCAGGTGGCAGAGGATCACTGGCAGACAATTCGGACACGATGGACTATCAAGGGGTGAGAAACCCTTTTCCACTAGAAACCCGGACCAGCTCACCGAGGCCCGTCCCCTACGTTGTTTCGTTGCGTCCAAAGCCAGCTCGAGGCCCTCTCTGCAGCCTCGCCCAGTCGTTTAAGCGTTCGTTTCCGTTCATTACCTCGCAATCCTAGTTCTTTAACCACATTGTACAGTGAAGTGGAGACGAGACCTCTCGCTCCCACTTCGATGGCAAAGACCCGTACTGTGTACGATTCGTTTCTTCTCAGACCGGCTGCTAAATCACAATATTTCTCGAGCTTATACGTGTGATTTTCATCCATACGCGACTCATACGGGACGGTCAGCTCAATCAGGATGAGCTGCCGTTTCTCCGCAGAGTGGAGAACTATGTCAGGTCACAGACCGGTCTTCCGGATTAACTCAGGGTACCTTTCATGGCCCGGCAGATCAACCGCCAGTAACCAGTCCCTCGCAGAGTCTAGCACAGATGGAGCGAATGCGTTTCAGTTGACCTTACCTTTTTGAATCTGCCCAGCCTTGGGGAAACGAATGAGGACGATAGTAGAACTGGCTCTAGCGTTAGCCCTCATTCTAGCCTGGTCAACAATGGCTGCTAACTCTTTTAGCACCTTGTTGTGTCGCTAGGTATATCGGCCTTGGCCTATGGCTTTCCTGCACGCGGACAGGATGTGCTCAAGAGTTTGCTTCGATTTGCACAACGGGCAAGTCGGATCGTTAGTCGCTGACCATTTAACCATATTAACGCCAGACGGTAGTACATCGTACGCCGAACGAACGATAAAGCTCAGTCGCAGCGGGGTCATCCGCCAGATCTCACCCCATGTGAGTATTCTTGGCAATGCGCTCTCCAGGCTGACCCAATGGCCCTGCTGCGACTGCTGGGCTGCTTTCTGAACCCGAAACTCGTTTTCGTTGTCCCTCACCGTTTGTATTACCATGTCTCGGCGTTCTTTGGCTGAGGCCTTTGACCACCAATTGACCTTCCCGTGACCTAGGCCTCGACGGTCGGTTTGAGTGTAACCCATTATCTCCCTCAATTATAGTGCGTTCTGCGCAGATTCAATCGCATCGAGGACTCTCCACTTCTGCCCAGTCTTGAGAGCGGGCTGGACAGCGATTACATTTGGGTCTGAAGACTCGCGCAAGAGAATGGCGAGTCTTACTTTGCCAACTTTGAACTCTTCGGTTATTGATTTGAACGGAAGTACTAGCTTTGCCTGCTTACAATTCAGAGCCACGTCGGTCAGACAAGGCGGTGCACCAATCCACTTTCTCAAGGCTGTGTTGATTTTCCTCTCCATGGTTTCCACTGCAGTCATCGTCACCTCGTAGACTAACAGTAGCCATAGGAGCTTCGGAATCAACATGAATTGGAGACACCATACCTTGAATTTTCCGATCAGCCTGAAACGCTCGATCGCGAGCAGGCCTGTAGCCAGTGACTCGTGTATTCGCCGGACCTCCGCTCTATCAGATAACTTCGAATCGTAAACGCGACCGAGGCTCTTCACCGGTTCCTCCAGAACCATGGGGATCTTGTTTCTTGCCACCGTAAAACTGGTTGCTGCCACTCGACCCTTACGGATTGACAGACTCCTCGACTTCTGCGGTTTGAACTGCATACCGCTCCATTGGACCACCGCGTCCAATCTTCCCAGGATCGTGCGGGCAGACTCCTCGCTGCCCGTTATTCTAGTCGTGTCATCCATAAAGGCACGTAATGGAGGCATCCAGTGATCCCCTATTTGAAGGCCTAGTCCGTAGCCGGCCGCCCCGTCCAACATGATCTGCATGGCCATGACAAACAGTATTGGTGAGATCGTACACCCCATAGCTATCCCAATCTGCAGCTCAGTCCATCTCGTGGTAAACGTCGAGGTAGAGAAGCGCAAAGCGAACTTACAGAGAAATATTGCTCGATAATATCATTGATCTGTGCCGGTACGTGGAACATGTATCAACTGCATCAAATGCCAACCGCAACTTGCCAAGTACTGTCCTTGTATTTATCTTGAGGTGCGGCCGATCCTTCATCTGTTTTTGTTAAGGTGCAGTGGTTAACTGAAGTTCTGACTACATTTTGACTGAAAATATTGTCTATACAGTAGTAACAGCCTGGTCAATTTAGTATTTTATTTACTGACAAGGCGTTTTTGTGTGTGTTTTTGTTGTGTTTGTGTGTCTGTGTTTTTGTTGTTGTTTGTGTGTGTGTGTGATCATGCACTGTTTCGTTCTTTCAAGGTTAATTTTTCTGAATCAGATTTGAAGATATTGCTAGCCAGAATATAAAAATTACATTGAACGACCGGCTGAGCGAACGATGATTGAAAAGCGAAATCGGCTGGGAACGAACAGGCACCGCAAGGGGAGTACGTAAACTAACAAAGAAGTGTTCATAACAACTGCTTTGTTGCATCCAAATTAAAGAGTCAGTGATTCTGATTTAGTACATGCATGTTAAGAATGTTATATCTGTTCAGAGAGTGCCATCCATGATCGAGAGAATTTCTTAAAATAAAAAATAAAAAGATATAATGACAAATTCATCGAAATAGTTTCATCAGTCGCATGAAAGACAACTAAACATTAAATATTCACCCTATTTGCCCCGACTTTTCCTAGCTTTCAACCGCTTTGGGTGTAGGTGTGCCGTGAAATTTGTTTAGCCCCGCAAGGGTGCCGCGGGGAAAAAATTGTAAAGTTTGACCGCTTTGGGTTTCCGTACATAATTGACAATTATTTATGGTAGCAAACAGCTTTGCAAACAAGGTTTAAAAATAGGTGTGTTGTTAAGATCTATTTCTGCAATTGCTGAAGCATGTATAACTTATTTTTGTTTGTTTGTTTGTAAGCTCATTACATATGCTGGAACTTTGAACAATGTATCTCCACTTGTAGTTGACCTACAGACTTCAATTAAGTTGCAAATTATTCCGTTTCATGAGGCCTGTACGGCCACTTTCCATTGATCACAGCAGAAAGTTTCACTGATGTCCTGCAAAATGTGGGAAGACTTACGAAGTCAACAGAAGGTACACACTTGCTCTCTGTGATATAGGAAGGAACTATATGCATGGCAAGACTTTTCCTGGCAATATGAACATGCCAACAAATAGGATTAAGAGCAGCTGGTCTCTTCATAAGAAGAAAAACTCTTGATACTACAGAGACTGTTGCACGTACAAGTATACAGAGAGTTGTAGCTGAGATCAAGCATGCTAGAGAGACTGTTGCACGTACAAGTATACAGAGAGTTGTAGCTGAGATCAAGCATGTTACAGAGACTGTTGCACGTACAAGTATACAGAGAGTTGTAGCTGAGATCAAGCATGTTACAGAGACTGTTGCACGTACAAGTATGCAGAGAGTTGTAGCTGAGATCAAGCATGTTACAAAGACTGTTGCACGTACAAGTATACAGAGAGTTGTAGCTGAGATCAAGCATGTTACAGAGACTGTTGCACGTACAAGTATACAGAGAGTTGTAGCTGAGATCAAGCATGTTACAGAGACTGTTGAACGTACAAGTATACAGAGAGTTGTAGCTGAGATCAAGCATGTTACAGAGACTGTTGAACGTACAAGTATACAGAGAGTTGTAGCTGAGATCAAGCATGTTACAGAGACTGTTGCACGTACAAGTATACAGAGAGTTGTAGCTGAGATCAAGCATGTTACAGAGACTGTTGCACGTACAAGTATGCAGAGAGTTGTAGCTGAGATCAAGCATCTTACAGAGACTGTTGCACGTACAAAGTATACAGAGAGTGTAGCTGAGATCAAGCGTTACAAGACTGTTGCACGTACAAGTATACAGAGAGTTGTAGCTGAGATCAAGCATGTTACAGAGACTGTTGCACGTACAAGTATGCAGAGAGTTGTAGCTGAGATCAAGCATGTTACAGAGACTGTTGCACGTACAAGTATGCAGAGAGTTGTAGCTGAGATCAAGCATGCTAGAGAGACTGTTGCACGTACAAGTATACAGAGAGTTTAGCTGAGATCAAGCATGTTACAGAGACTGTTGCACGTACAAGTATGCAGAGAGTTGTAGCTGAGATCAAGCATGTTACAGAGACTGTTTGCACGTACAAGTATGCAGAGAGTTGTAGCTGAGATCAAGCATGTTACAGAGACTGTTGCACGTACAAGTATACAGAGAGTTGTAGCTGAGATCAAGCCTGCTACAGAGACTGTTGCATGTACAAGTATGCAGAGAGTTGTAGCTGAGATCAAGCATCTTACAGAGACTGTTGCACGTACAAGTATGCAGAGAGTTGTAGCTGAGATCAAGCATGTTACAGAGACTGTTGCACGTACAAGTATGCAGAGAGTTGTAGCTGAGATCAAGCATGTTACAGAGACTGTTGCACGTACAAGTATGCAGAGAGTTGTAGCTGAGATCAAGCATCTTACAGAGACTGTTGCACGTACAAGCACGAGATACAAGAGACTATTGCAGAGAGTTGTAGCTGAGATCAAGCATGTTACAGAGACTGTTGCAACGTACAAGTATGCAGAGAGTTGTAGCTGAGATCAAGCATGTTACAGAGACTGTTGCACGTACAAGTATGCAGAGAGTTGTAGCTGAGATCAAGCATGCTACAGAGACTGTTGCACGTACAAGTATACAGACAGAGAGTTGTAGCTGAGATCAAGCATGTTACAGAGACTGTTGAACGTACAAGTATTGCAGAGAGTTGTAGCTGAAGATCAAGCATGTTACAGAGACTGTTGCACGTACAAGTATGCAGAGAGTTGTAGCTGAGATCAAGCATGTTACAGGAGACTGTTGCACGTACAGTATACAGAGAGTTGTAGCTGAGATCAAGCATGTTACAGAGACTGTTGAACACAAGTATGCAGAGAGTTGTAGCTGAGATCAAGCATGTTACAGAGACTGTTGAAAGTACAAGTATACAGAGAGTTGTAGCTGAGATCAAGCATGTTACAGAGACTGTTGCACGTACAAGTATGCAGAGAGTTGTAGCTGAGATCAAGCATGTTACAGAGACTGTTGCACGTACAAGTATGCAGAGAGTTGTAGCTGAGATCAAGCATGTTACAGAGACTGTTGCACGTACAAGTATGCAGAGAGTTGTAGCTGAGATCAAGCATGTTACAGAGACTGTTGCACGTACAAGTATACAGAGAGTTGTAGCTGAGATCAAGCATGTTACAGAGACTGTTGAACGTACAAGTATGCAGAGAGTTGTAGCTGAGATCAAGCATGTTACAAGTATGCAGACTGTTGCACGTACAAGTATGCAGAGAGTTGTAGCTGAGATCAAGCATGTTACAGAGACTGTTGCACGTACAAGTATGCAGAGAGTTGTAGCTGAGATCAAGCATGCTACAGAGACTGTTGCACGTACAAGTATACAGAGAGTTGTAGCTGAGATCAAGCATGTTACAGAGACTGTTGAACGTACAAGTATGCAGAGAGTTGTAGCTGAGATCAAGCATGTTACAGAGACTGTTGCACGTACAAGTATGCAGAGAGTTGTAGCTGAGATCAAGCATGTTACAGAGAATGTTGCATGTACAAGTATGCAGAGAGTTGTAGCTGAGATCAAGCATGTTACAGAGACTGTTGAACTTACAAGTATACAGGGAGTTGTAGCTGAGATCAAGCATGTTACAGAGACTGTTGAAAGTACAAGTATAACAGAGAGTTGTAGCTGACATCAAGCATGTTTACAGAGACATGTTGCATTCCAAGTATGCAGAGAGTTGCTGACCACCCATTTTCATGTACAGCTGTTGACCTTCCCCGTATCCCGGTCTAGCTGACATCTAAGCTGTTACAGAGACTGTTGCTGAAGTACCTTCTAAACAGTGCTTTTAAAGGCTGCACCTTTTAGATAATATTATTACCAAAGTTCTAAACATTTTCCTATTGCTTTTAATATACATAAAGTAACACTGGATTAATTAAGAAATTTCCTTAATACTTTTTCTTAATGCTTTATTGTAGCAAAATTTATTAATTAAAGAGTTGAAAGGTAAATATAGGCGAAGAGTAGTGCAAGGGGGACTGAAGAGTTACTTCCTCCTGACTTCCTGGTTCCCTTTTCAATTCAGAAAGAATGACCGGTTCAGACCTAAAGTTGTTAGTCTGCCTGTGGTCCAATTTCTGTTTGAATTCCCTGCCAGGGGTGAGTTAAAAAGAATAAGTTTTATTTGATGTATTGCTGCTTATTCCTCTGAATTAATTCCACAGGTTAAATTCTGAATTTTTAATGCCCACATGGCTCAAAAACCTATGATAAATTTATTTATCCTCACTAACCACGTTTATGATCTAGTATTGTACATGTATGCAAACATATTATCTAATTGATGATTGAATT
>CAJHNH020001981.1:77500-132140 GCA_905116865.2 Candidula unifasciata | reverse complement strand
TTCCCCCTCCCGAGAGTTTAAAAAACATTTTTGTGTTAAACTGTATGTAATAAAAGATTTACATTAAACCCCACCCTGAAAAGATTGCCCAAAATTAAACTTCACGCTTGTGATTTCAAAAACTGATAGTTCCCTTAAAATTTTAAAGGCAACAAAAACATTTAAGGGTTTTTCCAAAAAAATTTAAAAACCCTGTGCACCAAAAAACCCTTTATGACACTATGAAATAGGGGAAAAAAAGCAAAGGACAGTGGCCCCACGAGAAAGAAAAATGGGCCGCCTAGGATACTACAAAGTGAGGGAAACACAACTTTTATAAAAAACAGTTAGATCTTAACCCGGGAAAAAAGAAACCACGATGCCAAAAATTCCGTCTCAAGCTTAGGTTTTAACCCCCCCAATTGGGTGTGCTCGACCCAAACTCATTTACCCGACCATATTCACCCCCTTTTTTAACTTTTTATTAAAACTCCTCCTACTTACGCCCCAAAAATTATTCTCATTCACGGGTATTCAGCTCCTCCCCCTTTTGGGTAAATTTTTTTCCCCTGTCCGCCCGTGACTGTACAAAAATTTTTTTTGAATTCCACCTTTGGATCCCCTGGGTTTAAATTAAACTGCCAGACAAATAGACTCCCCCTCCGCCTACTTTTACCTGGCCCTTTCCCAAAAAAATCATACGGGGTCAATTCTTCTGTTACCCTTTCTGCTCACCATGTTTAAAAAGGGCCGCGGCCGGCACTCCCGTTTTGGGGAAACCCCAGGGGGAAATTAAAAACAATTAGCCGGGGTTAAACTGCCCCTAATGGTTTTGCAGGGGAATAAATATCTGAACCAAAAGATTGGGTGCAAACCCGCAGACGTAAGTTTTGGGTTGGGGAAATCACAGGGGTCAAAAAAGACTACCCTTTAAAACTTAAAATCTGGGTAAAAGTTTTTTGTGTTTTTATAGACCAATCCAGGAGAAGTAAGTGTTTTGTGTTGGGCCCTCTTATTTGATCTAACATAGAGCCAATGTTGTGAATGTCTTACATAGAGTCAGTGTTGTGAATGTCTTACATAAAGCCATTGTTGTGAATGTCTTACATGAGTCAGTGTTGTGAATGTCTTACATAGAGTCAGTGTTGTTAATGTCTTACATAAAGCCATTGTTGTGAATGTCTTACATAGAGCCAATGTTGTGAATGTCTTACATAGAGCCAATGTTGTGAATGTCTTACATGGAGTCAGTGTTGTGAATGTCTTACATAGAGCCAATGTTGTGAATGTCTTACATAAAGCCAGTTTTGTGAATGTCTTACATAGAACCAGTGTTGTGAATGTCTTACATAAAGCCAGTTTTGTGAATGTCTTACATAAGCCATTGCTGTGAATATCTTACATAGAGTCAGTGTTGTGAATGTCTTACATAGAGCCAATGTTGTGAATGTCTTACATAGAGTCAGTGTGGTGAATGTCTTACATAAAGCCATTGTTGTGAATGTCTTACATAGAGTCAGTGTTGTGAATGTCTTACATAGAGTCAGTATTGTGAATGTCTTACATAAAGCCATTGTTGCGAATGTCTTACATAGAATCAGTGTTGTGAATGTCTTACACAGAGCCATTGTTGTGAATGTCTTACATAAAGCCATTGTTGTGAATGTCTTACATAGTGCCAATGTTGTGAATGTCTTACATAGTGCCAATGTTGTGAATATCTTACATAGTGCCAATGTTGTGAATGTCTTACATAGAGCCAGTGTTGTGAATGTCTTACATAGTGCCAATGTTGTGAATTTCTTACATAGAGCCAATGTTGTGAATGTCTTACATAGAGCCAATGTTGTGAATGTCTTACATAGTGCCAATGTTGTAAATGTCTTACATAGAGCCAGTGTTGTGAATGTCTTACATAGTGACAATGTTGTGAATGTCTTACATAAAGCCAGTGTTGTGAATGTCTTACATAGTGCCAATGTTGTGAATGTCTTACATAGAGCCAGTGTTGTGAATGTCTTACATAGAGCCAATGTTGTGAATATCTTACATAGAGCCAATGTTGTGAATGTCTTACATAGAACCAATGTTCTGAATGTCTTACATAGAGTCAGTTTTGTGAATGTCTTACATAGAGTCAGTGTTGTGAATGTCTTACATAAAGCCATTGTTGTGAATGTCTTACATAGAACCAATGTTCTGAATCTCTTACATAGAGTCAGTGTTGTGAATGTCTTACATAGAGTCAGTGTTGTGAATGTCTTACACAGAGTCAGTGTTGTGAATGTCTTACATAGAGTCAGTGTTGTGAATGTCTTACATAGAGTTAGTGTTGTGAATGTCTTACATATAGTCAGTGTTGTGAATGTCTTACATAGAGCCATGTTGTGAATGTCTTACATAGAGCCAGTGTTCTGAATGTCCTACATAGAGTCAGTGTTGTGAATGTCTTACATAGAGTCAGTGTTGTGAATGTCTTACTTAGAGCCAGGGTTGTGAATCTTACATAGAGCCAGTGTTGTGAATGTCTTACATAAAGCCACTGTTGTGAATGTCTTACATAGAGTCAGTGTTGTGAATGTCTTACATAAAGCCACTGTTGTGAATGTCTTACATAGAGCCAATGTTGTCAATGTCTTACATAGAGTCAGTGTGGTGAATGTCTTACATAAAGCCAGTGTTGTGAATGTCTTACATAAAGCCAGTGTTGTTAATGTCTTACATAGAACCAGTGTTGTGAATGTCTTACATAGAACCAGTGCTGTGAATGTCTTGTGAATGTCTAACATGGCACTAGTGCTAGAGCCTCCCCCAACACTACCACAAGACTGAATCTGCCAAAGTCACAACCTTGAGATGTGAGTAACCGCCAGATTAGAGCGCCAGATCGTATTTCCTGCAGTCACCTATGACTCGCCGACAGACCTCTATATGTAAACATGGCCGTTATTTACTGCGTTCGTGTTTCTGTTGTCACCACCAACATGTGGGCTTTTAGTGAAGCCATCAGTTCATCTTGTGCTGATGTTATGTTATGTTATCACAATCGACGTCACTGCACATTGGGCATTCCCATGCGTGCTCAGTCCTCAAATACAGCAGCCACTTCAAAGTACTTCTAACTGTTTTCATGAGAAATTGGTTATCTTGTTTCCTATCTCGGCCTTAAAGCCGACATAGACGTGTTTCACCATGTTTTACGCCCATGTCACGCAATCGTGTTAGTGTCAGGGATTCCTCATTATCCACTAGCCCAGTCCGTACAGCGTTGACGATATCTGCTCTGTCCATACTTCTTCCCACATGCATTGGTGCATTGCTTGCTAGTTGGTCCTCTCGCTCACGACCCGGTGTGTAGATCCAGTTGAGGGAGGGTAGGTGCGATTTCCTAATGCTTTCTACCCATTCAAAGCGCATACTGCCTGTTGCTAACTTCTGGAGTATGTTCATGGACTTTGATACAATTACTGCCTGTGTGGCGGTTTGCTCAGAAACCCATGCTAAAGCTCTAGAAGCAGCGGCTATTTCCATTGTCATGCTTGACGTGGTTGTCTGGTAAGCGCCGCTATCTTCATGTATTGTTTTCCCCCTTCTTTGCGCTGTGTATGCCCCTGCTGACCTTGATCCGCGCTTCACGGATCCATCTGTGTAGATGATGATATCTTCTGATTCTGAATGCTGTTCTATCAGTTTCCTTGCCTCTGTGCCTACGGCCGCAAGAATTTGTTCCCTGCAGTACCTTCCGAGTGTGATGACAACCTTAGAAATGCCATGCATGTCTGTTAATGTATTTGTCCATTCTTTTCCGTGACTGATTTCGTCTAGGTCAAATACCTGCTGGATTAAGTCCTCAGCCTTTGCCATCCAGTAGCGGCCTCTTTTAAGACGCGTTCCTTTTTTTGTCGTGTATAGCTTTGTGCAATGGGTGGTTAACGTCTGCCGATACCCTCATGTAAGCCTTGACCTGTGCGACCTTATTTCTGTTAGACATCTTCGGCAAACATAGGACATATCGCATGGTGTTGGATGAGGTGCCTTTTGTGCAGCCAAGTATGTCTCATGGCCTCATTCTGTACTCGGTCCAGTCTTTCTAGCTGGGTTTTGCTGACAGTGAGGAGGCCAAGACCATAGTCAATGACGCTAAGCACAAGCCCATTGATAGAGAAGGAAAAGTAGGCGTTGTTCAATATCCGCTGCTACTTTGATGACCATTTACCACTTTGAAGCGACACTGTTCTTTCGAATAGCGTTGCTGCGATCCAGTCAAATAGCGTTGCTGCGATCCAGTCGAATAGCGTTGCTGCGATTCAGTCGAATAGCGTTGCTGCGATCCAGTCGAATAGCGTTGCTGCGATCCAGTTGACCCATTTTTTATTCTGTCTGAATATCCAACAGCAGTCTGATGAGCTGTTGTTTGGGACGTTGTTGTACGCATCTTTTAAGTCAATAGCGGCTGCAGCCGTTTGCATTCCCTCCTGGAAACCCTCATATGTGTGGTAGGCAAATACTGCAGCATTGCACCATGTATCTCTTCCTGGTCGGTACCCACCTAGTGTAGCGGGGAATAGGCCACCTGACTTCAATGTTTGGGTCAACGTTCTGGCTACGATTTGTTCCATGAGTTTTCCAATAGTGTTCTGTTGTGCAGTGATTCTGTAGCCATTTATTCTCTTGTGGTCTTTCCCTGGCTTAGGAACTGGTCTGAGATAGCTGTGGAGCCAGTCATCAGGGATAATGTCCGATTTCATGGTATTGTTCAAAATCGTGGATAGTTTATCCATATCTCCTCGAGGCTTTTGAAGTCGCTGTATCTAATGCCATCAGGCCCCGGAGCTGTGCCTGGACAGTTTTTCAGTGTTGGTCTGATGAGATCAGTTGAGGTGTATACTATAACATCGTCTTCCTCCATTTCAGCCATGAGGAAACCGTGTAATCTCTGTTTCATCTGCTCTGTCTCTTCCCTATCTGTCTTTTCCGTCTGCAGGAGAAATCTATGCACGATTGCCTTTATCCGATGGTAACACCATCCCATTGTCCATCTTTAGCTCGGGCATAACAGAGATTTGTTTGCCTCCGTTCATCTTTTGGTGAGCCGCCAGAATTTTCTGAGATATTTTCTTAACCTATTTCTTGGCCAAAATGTTCCCACATTGTATGCTTAGACTCATTTGTGAGTTGTTAAAAATTTCCAGTGAGTCTGTCTTTTTTGTGTTTAATGTCTTTTTTTTCTGAGCATCAGACAAATTCGAAGACTTTCTGCATTTCTCCCAGTCTTTGGTGGCACCTCGTTTCTCTGTCCAGGCTTTTGCGACCTCATGTGTCCACCACGAGGGTTGCTTTCTTCTTTCCCGGTGTTCTGCGTGAACTGTCTCGCAGACGCCCAATTATCTCAGGCTTATGTGTAGTGTACGGGAAAGTAGTTACTGGTCTCTGGGACCTTGTATTCTTTTTCAAACCAGAATCCAAAATGGAAGGTGGTCGCTTCCATGATGTCCCAGTACGCCCCACTGGCAGAGTGCAGTCATACTGGGAGAGACCAGCGTGAGATCAAGGGCACTGTCAGTATCACCTTCTCTGTCGTGGATTCTGGTGAGTCTGCCATCATTCAAGCAGATTAAATCCGTGTCTGTTTGTGCTTCCTCCAATGCCTCGCCCTGTTTATTGACCGTCGGATTGCCCCATAGACGACCTTTGGCGGTGAAGTCCCCACACATAATGATGTCGGTGGTTATCTGCTCGCACATGTCACTTAATATTGTCCACTTTTGTTTGTCAACAAATCCACTTGGACTGTCGTACTCATGTGTAGTCACCAGCACCATCTTGTGCTAGCGTATGTAGTCAGCAACATATCGTATTGTTGCCAGGCCACCACCATCTTGTCATTCCGGTTGGAGCCATACCGCAAACATAAACTTGTGCCTCTAGTTCTTTGTTGATTCTAAAGTTGACATAGCATTGTCTGGTCTGCTTGTTTAGATGTTGCTGAAACTGACCAGTTTTTTGCTAGTTTTCAAAGGAACCGAGACAGTTGCTGAAGATTGCATATGATTTACAAGACGGAAGTAGCAACGTGATGGCTGAAGACTAAGTTGACGATAGTTAACCAGAGTAATCTAAATTTATGTTGTGCTGTTTCCGTTGACATGGTTTGTTTTTATTGTTACAGCTTCAGTTAGTCTGAGCATTCGTGTGTTCGATGTGTGGTAAATAGCACGGAATAAACATAGTCCTGGTGAATTACTTGTCCGGGATGAAACAAATGGCGTCCTATAAAAAAGTTAAGTTCTGTCCTCTTAGTTGGTCTTGACACAGTAAGGGATCACTCAAATGTGGTTGAAGTCATTGAAGCTGCTCTGTTGTCAAGCTGCCGCGTCATCAAACAAATGTTAGTCAACTGGTACTTACTTGTAAATTCATCAGTTCAATGAGATTTGATGTCCCAAGCCACTAATTCCTTTTCAGATGTGTTCGTCATGGGAGTGGTCTTGTATCTCACCACTGGGATGGTGTCATCATGGTTTGTTTGTGATCTTTAATCTCACCACTGGGATGGTGTCATCATGGTTTGTTTGTGATCTTAAATCTCACCACTGGGATGGTGTCATCAGGGTTTGTCTGTGATCTTAAATCTCACCACTGGGACAGTGTTATAAGTGTTTGTTTGTGATCTTTTATCCCATCACTGGAACAGTATCACGTTTGAGGGTAGAAGTAGCTTTCCGTCGTTGTGTATGTTTTTACTGTTGTTGTCTGTCCACAAACATTCTCACAGAAACATACTAGCACACAGCTGCACGCCAATGAACGTATTCATGCATTATGGAAGTTGTAACTAGGATACTTAAACCGTGATCTTCTACGGCGGTGGGCAAGTGTTCTAACACATCCAAACATGCAAGTGTCCTTGAACCCTCCCCCATTTTTGCATCTGGCATCAAATGGCGGGAACCGGCAGATAAAAAAAGACACGGAATTAAGACTGCTGAACTATTGTGTAGTAGCGACCTCAGCTGTGTCTCTGTCCACCACCTTCCTTTCTCCCCAACTATTGTGTAGTAGCGACCTCAGTTGTGTCTCCGACCACCATTTTCCGTTCTCCCCAACGTTTGTGTGGTAGCGACCTCAGCTGTGTCTCCGACCACCACCTTCCCTTCTTCCCAACGTTTGTGTAGTAGCGACCTCAGCTGTGTCTCCGACCACCACCTTCCCTTCTTCCCAACGTTTGTGTGGTAGCGACCTCTGAAGTGTCTCCGACCACCACCTTGCCCTGTCCAACGTTTGTGTGGTAGCGACCTCAGCTGTGTCTCCGACCACCACCTTCCCTTCTTCCCAACGTTTGTGTGGTAGCGACCTCTGATGTGTCTCCGACCACCACCTTCCCCTTCCCCCAACACTACCCCGTGACTCATGACTTAGTCGGTCAAGGTCACAACCTTTAGTTGTGAGTAACGGGACAGATTAGGGCGCCAGATCGTGTTTTCTTCATGCAGCCATCGTTGATTGGCTGATAGATCTCTGTTTAGCAAACGTCGCCATTACCTACAGCGTTGTAGTCATCAACATATCTTGTACTATCGTGTGTTGTCATCAACATATCCTGCACTGTCATGTATACCCACCGCCTTATATTGTCCTATCGCGAATAGCCGAGCAATATAGCAGACAAACAACAAGCACAGTTCTGCAGAAACCACCTGAATTGAGCGGTTTGTTGATTCTGGAATAGAAATAACAGTTTGTGAGTACTTGTTCACATGAGTCGTGTTGTGTATTCATGTTTTATTTCTGTATGTAACGGTAAATGCAGAATCGATATCATGGCGCTCCGGAAAGCATGAGTAGTGTTCCCTCCCCCCACGCACATGTCGCGAGGTAAAGACTTGACTTATTTTGTTGTTCACCCTTTCCTTTTACAATCACATGCGGCCTCAGACTGAAGCATTTCTGCACATAGTTATTTGAACATTACCAACCACTCTAACATGTCAGCTAGAAAGCCTGCTTGAAACTTACTTCCCGCTGCCAGACGTCCACTTTCCGCTGCCAGACACCAACTTTCCGCTGCCAGAAATCTACTTTCCGCTGCCAGAAACCCACGAGTAATAAGCAAAATCTAATCAGCAAATTGTTGCAGTTGTGTGCAGTACAGGAACCGTAACCTTGTTAAAGTAACATCAGTATTTCAAAGACTAATGTCCCCTTTCTGGCGATGCCTCTTGACAGTTGCCCCTCCCCCAACCCGAAGTGTCGACAGTTGTAGCCAATGACCGGTCGTATATCTTCCTTTTTGGACGGTTACCGTCGCTTTACCAGTTATCTCCTTGTGAGATGCAATGTTTCGTTGTTTAAAGCCCTACTCTGGCTCTTGCTAGGGGCCGCAATATAGCCCGACCATAAATATAGTCTAATGGCTGAACACGATTTCCGGGACCTCCCCACGGTGATCCTCATCCACATGGTGGCACTATTTGTCATCGGGTGTTTAGCGCTTGTGTGATGTCCTAGTGGTGTAAAAATCTACTACTACTAATTACCATCGCTTGACCGTGTCCGTAATGGCCATCGTTTCTCGGAGCTGTAGGTCATGGGTAACTGGAGGCTACTAGCGCCTAACGTCTGTGAAAATGTGCCGGTCTCTGCCGTCTGTATTGGTCTGCCAATGGCACCGCTCACTGACACGATGTACTAGCACTCACACGATGTACTAGCACTGACACGATGTACTAGCACTGACACGATGTACTAGCACTGATACGATGTACTAGCACTGACACGATGTACTAGCAATGACACGATGTACTAGCACTGACACGATGTACTAGCACTGACACGATGTACTAGCACTGACACGATGTACTAGCACTGACACGATGTACTAGCACTGACACGATGTACTAGCACTGACACGATGTACTAGCACTGACACGATGTGCTAACGTCTCCCATTAATATCTTATAATGATCTCTGTCATTGAAACTGCATACTGATGTCTCTTTCTGAAACCTCATACTGATGTCTCTTTCTGAAACCTCATACTGATGTCACTTTCTGAAACCTCATACTGATGTCTCTTTCTGAAACCTCATACTGATGTCTCTTTCTGAAACCTCAAACTGATGTCTCTCGCTAAAATCTCATACTGATGTCTCTTTCTGAAACCTCATAATGATGTCTCTTTCTGAAACCTCAAACTGATGTCTCTCGCTAAAATCTTATACTGATGTTTCTTTCTGAAACCTCATACTGATGTCTCTTTCTGAAACCTCAAACTGATGTCTCTTTCTGAAACCTCAAACTGATGTCTCTCGCTAAAATCTCATACTGATGTCTCTTTCTGAAACCTCATACTGATGTCTCTTTCTGAAACCTCAAACTGATGTCTCTCGCTAAAATCTCATACTGATGTTTTATTTCTGAAACCTCATACTGATGTCTCTTTCTGAAACCTCAAACTGATGTCTCTCGCTAAAATCTCATACTGACCTCTTTTGCTAATACCTAATTTTGACCTCTCTCCCTAAAATCTCATACTGACCTCTCTCTCTGCAGCTTTCTTTTGACTTCTCCTATTGAAACCTTAAACTGACCTATCTCTAAACCTCATACTGACCTCTCTCACTGAAGCTTCGCAGTGACCTCTCTCGCTAAAATCCCGTACTCACCTCTCTCGCTTCTTCTGCTTCTTCTTCGATCATTCTGTCAGAAAACTTATTTCAGGAGGCCGGTAGCCTTTATGAAAGCTATCGTGCAATCCATATCTTCTCGTGTACCATACAGTTTTGTCTTCAGTGTGGTTGGAACAGGCCAGATTGCGTCTCTGTTGTCAGCATACAGTTGACAGTGTTGGAGCACATGCTCGGCATTTTCGGCTGCCAAGTTGCAGGGACACATCTGCGTGATTCCTACACCGAAAAATGTGAACATATGTTGACAAAATCTGTTGTGCTTAGTCTGAATATAACACACTGTCCCTTTCTAGAGAGGCGATGAAGCGAGTCTTGGGGAGAAAATCGGATATGGGTATCCAGTCACCTTTCTTGGATACTAGACTGTTTTAAATGTTTTCATCTCTTGGTGGGTTAAGTCGCTATTTGGTTGTACCATGTCACTGCCACTTCTGGCTAATCTGTCCGCTATTTCATTACCTTCCAAGCCACAGTGACCTGGAATCCACTGCAGTACAGATTGTTCTACTGAAGAACCTAGGTAGATCAGCTGTTTCGTTAAGTCTACTCACTGGGTGTCTTTTGGGTTAACAATTGCTTGAAGAACTGACATGGCATCAGTCAGAAAGACCACTCTGCAATATTTGCTGTACTGTTGTCCATTCAGGAAAGAACATTCCACTAGAAGCTGTCGTGGACCAGGTTCCTGTTACACTCACTAAAGTTTTGTTATCTTGTGAGAAACCCAGACAAATGTCTTTTGGTGCAAAGAGCAGACAGTGTCCCTGGATACCCACATACAGACTCCAATTGGTGTTTGTGCATGTGTGTATATCAAACTGTATGTATTTGCCTTCTGTGTTTTTGTATTGTGTACCTGACAATTATATTATCTATTTTGCTATGTGGACGTGACCTGATAAAAATGTGGGAACCATCAATGTCGGGAGGGGCCGGCCCACTGTGAGACAGGCCAGTCAGATGAATGTGTGACCGTTGACAAAGAAAATTTCGGTCATTCGTTCGTTCTTTCCATCGTTCGTACTATTTATGTAGAAGAGATACTTTTTAGTGAATAAATATAGATTTTTTTCATTTTGTTTACCCCATCTGTGAGATTTTATGGGGTTCTCAAGTATTTCAAACACTATAGGGATAGTTTAGGGGTGTGAAATAAATAAAAACAATACACCTAACCTTACACCCCCCCACCCCTCATAAAATAACTCGCAGTAAAATCTCAGAGTCCACGAGAGGGGATGAACAAAACGATGGTGTTCCCAAATATAACACACCGTTTATCCCACCACACGGAGGACGTTCACTTGATTCGCGAGCGATCCAGTCGAGTCCTTCTTACATCTGCGACCTACATTGACACATGTGTCCTTGCGCCAGATGTCTGTCTCCATTCAGCGTGAGTGTTTCACTCTTCACGTGGCGCTGACTCACCAGCTATAGATAGAAGGGCTTAGAGTTGGTCAAATCTCGTCACTCATCCTTACCTGTCCGTCAGGTCCTGGTAGATGTTAGAGTTGGTCAAATCTCGTCACTCATCCTTACCTGTCCGTCAGGTCCTGGTAGATGTGAGAGTTGGTCAAGTCTCGTCGCACATCCTTACCTTTCCGTCAGGTCCTGGTAGATGTGAGAGTTGGTCAAGTCTCGTCGCACATCCTTACCTTTCCGTCAGGTCCTGGTAGATGTTAGAGTTGGTCAAGTCTCGTCGCACATCCTTACCTTTCCGTCATATCCAGATGGAGTTTAGAGTTGGTCAAGTCTCGTCGCACATCCTTACCTTTCCGTCAGATCCAGGTGAAGAATAGAGTTGGTTGAGTCTCGTCGCACATCCTTACCTTCCCGTCAGATCCAGGTGAAGGATAGAGTTGGTCGAGTCTCGTCGCACATCCTTACCTTCCCGTCAGATCCAGGTGAAGGATAGAGTTGGTCGAGTCTTGTCGCACATCCTTACCTTCCCGTCAGATCCAGGTGAAGGTTAGAACGACAAGTCAAATTGTTCTATCAGTGTGGGCATCTCTCTGCTTCTGTGGTGTTGGTGGGCGCCAGTCTACGCCATATTAATCTTCTTTTCCTTCTTCGTGTTTGCCGGCTGTACACTCTGGGGGAAAGTTCCGATTATACATCCACTTTTGTTGTTCAGTCTTGTTCAAGAACTTGAGTTTTGCGTGCAAATCCGTTTTTCATATCCACGTTGTTTGTACACAGGCTCTTGGTTCCTTGCATCTCAGGCAGATGCAGTCTGACTTGGAAGGAAACCCCTAATTATACGTTTGTGTACCTGAACATGAAACATGTGCTTCTTGTGGATGTGTTTTGTTACATTTTCAAAAATTGGTACTGTTCTCGGAAATATGTCGGCATCGTGGTCTTAGTTAACCCTCTCTAATAGAGAGTGGTAAATTTCGTGAGATGTTTGAGTTCAGAGGTCAGCAAAACAGAAAATGTTGAAAAAAGCCTGCACATCGCGTGGCCAGAGCTTGGATGTGGGTCGGGTAACCTATGGCAACGCGGGGACATCAACAATGGCGGGGGAGAGGTCACGTGGGGCTTGTTTGACGTGCCGGCAGCTGATGGAGCAGACGATGATGTCTCAGATGTTGTCTTGTCAAACACTTGAACCCAACTTGGAGCAGTTTGCTCTAACGTCTCCTTCAGTTCTCTGTTCGTCATCTTATACCGGGGCAGGTGGCGCTGTTGTGCTTGTGTCGCTAACATGCTTGGTTTCTTTCTGTGCCTTTCCTGTCAGCTGAGCTGTGATATTCTGTGACATGGTTCTCTCATCTCCAGCTGCTCTGTGTCAATTAACCATACTCATTGGCCCTACAGTCTTCAAGAGATCTCCTCATGTCATTGTATTCTGCTCCTGATTGTCCACAGTAGGGATCCAGGTCATTATCTGCCCCCCCCCCCAAACCACCCACCCAATTATGTCAGTGGCCCTAGATGACATACATGTGCACACAGCACGTCGTGTCGTCGCCTGTACCATACTACACAAGCTGCTTCAGCACACAGCACGTCGTGTCGTCGCCTGTACCATACTACACAAGCTGCTTCAGCACGCATGCACATACACACACATAGATTTTCTCTCTCCTCTCAAGCATACACACACACACATACATTTTCTCTTTCCTCTCAAGCATACACACACACACACATACACACATGGAGTCACTTGTTACTCATACACCACTCACAGATGTATGTGATCAGATTATCTTGTCACAAACAGAACAGCCAGAGAGACATTGTCAATAAGATCTCGAAGACGCATCAGTGTTGTCTTCAGCTGACCGGCTGCTCAAATCTCCGGGCCTGATTCTTTGTGATGCATCAGCTCACAATGAACCATGCTGGCAGCAGTCGGTACCAGACGTAGACACTTCTCTCAGTCAAGGATAGACTGTTGGAGATCTACCGGAGTACTAGACAACGAGCGAACAGATCTGTTGGTTTCAACAAGACCACCAGCTGGGGCAGTCACTAGTGACATATGTAAACTGCTTCTTGTTGAAGGCACATTTATAGATGATTAAATGTGGGTTTATATGTGGTTCCAACGTAGTTTTGTGTGTGTATGAGTCGTCACAGGCGTGTCCACAGCCGTTGTGTTAACTGAATGGTGACCCCCTGCCACCTACGGCAGACTTCCGTGGAGACCGCGCATCTGTAGTACTCTCTACAGGGCATTGTTGACTTTTTTCGTATACAAAAAATATGATAAAAGAACACCAGCCACCAACCAGTCACTACCTCATTCTCTGCTTCACGAATTCTTTAATTACTGTTTTTCATAATCATACCGTCATTCTCGATACATTGACCACATATACTCTCCATATAATCACACATACGCACTCACTCCCTCACACACTCAAGAACTAGCACACAGCTAGACCTCTAATCCCCGCATTCAACTCCACCAAACATTCATACAGTGAGTCACATGATAGTCGAACTGCCAGTCGATGGCCAGCATTGTAGCAGCTTGTACATTGTATCACTACCTGCAGTCAACACATTTACGTACAGTTACAATAACAATGAAACCACAACACGCACAACAACCAACGCAGACGTATCTCTCACAATCACAACATAGACAACAGACATACAAGACAACACAGACGTACCTCTCACAATAACAACATAGACAACAGACATACAAGACAACACAGACGTATCTCTCACAATCACAACATAGACAACAGACATACAAGACAACACAGACGTATCTCTCACAATTACAACATAGACAACAGACATACAAGACAACACAGACGTATCTCTCACAATCACAACATAGACAACAGACATACAAGACAACACAGACGTATCTCTCACAATTACAACATAGACAACAGACATACAAGACACCACAGACATACCTCTCACAATCACAACATAGACAACAGACATACAAGACAACACAGACGTACCTCTCACAATCACAACATAGACAACAGACATACAAGACAACACAGACGTATCTCTCACAATCACGACATAGACAGCAGACATACAAGACAACACAGACGTATCTCTCACAATCGCAACATAGACAACATACATACAAGACAACACAGACGTATCTCTCACAATTACAACATAGACAACAGACATACAAGACAACACAGACGTATCTCTCACAATCACGACACAGACAGCAGACATACAAGACAACACAGACGTATCTCTCACAATTACAACATAGACAACAGACATACAAGACAACACAGACGTATCTCTCACAATTACAACATAGACAACAGACATACAAGACACCACAGACGTATCTCTCACAATCACGTCATAGACAGCAGACATACAAGACAACACAGACATACCTCTCACAATCACAACATAGACAGCAGACATACAAGACAACACAGACATACCTCTCACAATCACAACATAGACAGCAGACATACAAGACAACACAGACATACCTCTCACAATCACAACATAGACAACAGACATACAAGACAACACAGACGTATCTCTCACAATCACAACATAGACAACAGACATACAAGACAACACAGACGTATCTCTCACAATCACAACATAGACAACAGACATACAAGACAACACAGCCGTATCTCTCACAATCACAACATAGACAACAGACATACAAGACAACACAGACGTATCTCTGACAATCACAACATAGACAGCAGACATACAGGACAACACAGACATACCTCTCACAATCACAACATAGACAACAGACATACAACACAAACGTATCTGTGACACTGGCGACATAGACAACAGACATACAAGACAACACAGACATACCTCTCACAATCTCAACATAGACAGCAGACATACAAGACAACACAGACTTATCTCTCACAATCACAACATAGACAACAGACATACAAGACAACACAAACGTATCTGTGACACTGGCGACAAAGTTGACTCACAGTTTATATTCCTGACCTTGTAGTGTCCTGTTGGAGCCTCTGTATTAATTTTGCTGTGAATAGTTGATATCGTTGAATACCTCAGCGGACATTTGTGTTCCCCAGTCGGTTGTATGTGAGAGATCTGTTGAATACCGCAGCGGACATTTATGTTCCCCAGTCTGTTGTAGGTGAGGTATCTCTTGAATACTGCAGCGGACATTTGTGTTCCCCACTCGGTTGTATGTGAGGGATCTGTTGAATAACTCAGCGGACATTTGTATTCCCCAGTCGGTTGTAGGTGAGGGATCTGTTGAATACCGCAGCGGACATCTGTATTCCCCAGTCGGTTGTAGGTGAGGGATCTGTTGAATACCTGAGGGGACATTTGTGTTCCCCAGTCGGTTGCACGTGAGGGATCTGTTGAATACCTGAGGGGACATTTGTGTTCCCCAGTCGGTTGTATGTGGGGGATCTGTTGAATACCTGAGGGGACATTTGTGTTCCCCAGTCGGTTGTAGGTGAGGGATCTGTTGAATAACTCAGCGGACATTTGTGTTCCCTAGTCGGTTGTATGTGAGGGATCTGTTGAATACCTGAGGGGACATTTGTGTTCCCCAGTCGGTTGTAGGTGAGGGATCTGTTGAATACCTGAGGGAACATTTGTGTTCCCCAGTCGGTTGTAGGTGAGGGATCTGTTGAATACTGCAGCGGACATTTGTGTTCCCCAGTCGGTTGTATGTGAGGGATCTGTTGAATACCGCAGCGGACATTTGTGTTCCCTAGTCGGTTGTATGTGAGGGATCTGTTGAATACCGCAGCGGACATTTGTGTTCCCCAGTCTGTTGTATGTGAGGGATTTGTTGAATACCGCAGCGGACATTTGTGTTCCCCAGTCTGTTGTATGTGAGGGATCTGTTGAATACCGCAGCGGACATTTGTGTTCCCTAGTCGGTTGTATGTGAGGGATCTGTTGAATACCGCAGCGGACATTTGTGTTCCCCAGTCTGTTGTATGTGAGGGATTTGTTGAATACCGCAGCGGACATTTGTGTTCCCCAGTCGGCGCTGGGTGAGGTATCTGTTGAATACCGCAGCGGACATTTGTGTTCCCCAGTCTGTTGTATGTGAGGGATTTGTTGAATACTGCAGCGGACATTTGTGTTCCCTAGTCGGCGCTGGGTGAGGTATCTGTGGAAACCTCAGAGAACATTTACTGGCATTTTGATGAGGCTGTAACTCAGCCAAGTGCCTTCTGATGCGAGTTGGAACCTAAGAACTATTGGCCGACAGGCTGAGCGGCGCAACAATTGCTGTTGTCTTAACTGGAGTCCGCATAAGTTACCTGTGACATAAACTAGAGGGGCGCAAAGAATACCAGTCTTGTAAACTGGAGGGGTGCAAATGTTTACAGGTGTTGTAAACTGGAGGGGCGCACAAGTTACCAGTGTTGTTAACTGGAAAAGGGGGGGGGGGGGGAGAGCAAAGGTTACCAGTGATATAAACTGGAGTCATCAGAAGTTACCCGTGACATCAACTAGAGAGCGCAAAGATTAAGGGTGTTGTAAACTGGAGCGGCGCAAAGGTTACCGGTGTTGTAAACTTGAGGGCGCAAAGTTTAAGGGTGTTCTAACTGGAGGGGCACAGAGGTTACCGGTATTGTAAACTGGAGGGGCGCAGAGGTTGCCGGTGTTTTAAACTAGAGGGGCGCAGACTTGTATGTTCTGTTTCGTAGACGTCAGGGTAGGTAAATAACGCATGAAATTGCTTTAATATTCCACATCAAGGATGTCAGTCGTGAGAGAATCAAGTGGTAAACAGTTGTCTGGAGAAATCGGGTTACTGGAAGACGCTGTGACACAACAAGTCTGAATCGCCCGGAAATGGGCTGGACTGCTAGAAACTTACAGTATAGTTCCTGTTCACACCACAAATGGGTGACTGCCAGATGTACGTTGATGACATACACACAGAATGTGGAATCGCTGCCAGAGATGGTTCGCATGGGCTTGTGAAGTCGCTTAACTATCATGGAATCAAGGCTAAAGGGTTGCGATATCCATAGTACCGAGACACAGGGTTTAACAACTTAAGGTTTATTGATAAAAATACACACACCCACACACATACATGCACGCACACACACACACACGCACACATACACACACACCACGCACACAGACACACACAATACCGTTGTTACTTGTGCACATATAGGCAGGCAGTTTGCGGCACGAAGCTTGTGAGAACCGCTTGACGTCGGTATTATGTGTGCGTGTATCAAACAGATGATACACAACACAAACTGTTATCATTGTGTATGACCTGGGTAACAGTCAAGCATTATTCACGGACATTAAGCTCTGACCTCTGTGACTCATCCCTTTCTCCCACACATTGCTCATCAGACACCAGTCAGGCATGTTGCCAGCCAGCTACGCTAGCCACTACTGTCAGGTTCTGGGTTCGCGTCCTCCTTGAAGCCTGATACTGAAAAACTCAAACAGCAACGATTATTGAACAGATTGTCTGGTTCGGTTACACGGTCATTTAGTCCACTCGCTGCAGCACGATTTTCATGCACTGTTGTGAAAGGCTCTTCCATTGATTGCTGTGTGGGAAAAGACCAGAATGTTGCTGATATATCTACGTATAAAGACAGACAGACACACACACACACACACACACACACACACACACAGAGAGAGAGAGAGAGAGAGAGAGAGAGAGAGAGAGAGAGAGAGCGAGAGAGAGGGAGAGAGGTAGGGGGGGAGAGTTATCCTCCCTATATACCACACTTTTCTCTGTGTGTCCCCGTGCTCCACTTGGGACTAGAAGAATAGACCTGCTGCCTCCATAGCAAGCATGTCGTAAAAGGTGACTTTTGGGGATTTTTTCTCCATGAAGTCGGAGCGCCTCTGACTGAGCATCGAGGAACCATCAGTCTGCATACAAGTGAGCCAGATGTGCACAACAGCCGTCCACGCAGAACTCAAGTTCTTAAACAGCAAAGTCTAGAAATGGACGAACAACCAGAACTTTCCACCACAGTTTACAGCGAAGAAGAACACAGATATGCTACCAGATATGGTACATTTGGGCGGATGGTAAGCTTCAGTGCGGGTCAAAGATATTGCTGTGTGTTTCATGTCATGTGACAGTAGAATAGACAGGGAAATGACGGCATCATAAAAGCAGGTCATCAATTGACAATAACAATACGACCAGGCCACTTCCTGTTCTCAGACTGCTGGCCGTTCGCGTCACAGCATCTTCGGTAGCGCTGTGGGAGTCTGTGATTGCTGGTCGTTCGCGTCACGGCATCTTCGGTAGCGCTGTGGGAGTCTGTGATTGCTGGCCGTTCGCGTCACGGCATTTTCGGTAGCGCTGTGGGAGCCTGTGATTGCGGGTCGTTCGCGTCACGGCATTTTCGGTAGCGCTGTGGGAGTCTGTGATTGCTGGTCGTTCGCGTCACGGCATCTTCGGTAGCGCTGTGGGAGTCTGTGATTGCGGGTCGTTCGCGTCACGGCATCTTCGGTAGCGCTGTGGGAGTCTGTGATTGCTGGTCGTTCGCGTCACGGCATCTTCGGTAGCGCTGTGGGAGTCTGTGATTGCTGGTCGTTCGCGTCACGGCATCTTCGGTAGCGCTGTGGGAGTCTGTGATTGCGGGTCGTTCGCGTCACGGCATTTTCGGTAGCGCTGTGGGAGTCTGTGATTGCTGGTCGTTCGCGTCACGGCATCTTCAGTAGCGCTGTGGGAGTCTGTGATTGCTTTCTGTACATGACACACTGGCAAGTGACGCGCTGTGGGAGTCTGTCATTGCTTTCTGTACATGACACACTGGCAAGTGACGCGCTGTGGGAGTCTGTCATTGCTGGCCGTTCACGTCACGGCATCTTCGGTAGCGCTGTGGGAGTCTGTGATTGCTGGCCGTTCACGTCACAGCATCTTCGGTAGCGCTGTGGGAGTCTGTCATTGCTTTCTGTACATGACACACTGGCAAGTGACGCGCTGTGGGAGTCTGTTATTGCTTTCTGTACATGGCACACTGGCAAGTGACTCGCTGTGTAAGTCTGTTATTGCTTTCTGTACATGGCACACTGGCAAGTGACGCCGTATATCTGACTCAACCCGCCGTCTCGGGCCTGGTATATTTGTTCTAGACGGGTAGGGTTTCACAACCGCCCACTCCTCCGCTAATTGGCTGCCATCAGAAACGTATGTAAGTGCAGCTATCCCTGGATACCTCCTGGAAATTAGCCCATTTATCTTCAGTATAGCAGTAATGGAGAAGGTAGCGCCGACCAGTTTTCCACAACTTACACCCGACCAACGTAATTACCTTCTTAATGGCTGCTGTGCGGAGGCGATCAGCGCGCACCTCACACACCGCCATATTTGTTTGATTACTGAGTTGTTTGCTAGGTGGTACCTTATTTGTTTTTGTTTGTTAGGCGATGATTTGTTTCTCCACGTCGAACCTACCTACGCTTGTTGTGTTCTTACACTGCTCACCACAAGACCTTGAGAAACCTCACGCGCTGCCGTATGACCTGATGGGCGTGGATGAGATCGCGCTATCGTACCCAGTGTGTTTCCAGAATGAGACCCCAGACGGCCGATTTCTGATCCCATTCCAGGCCAGACACATTATTTCTGATCCCATTCCATGTCAGACAGACACATTATTTCTGATCCCATTCCAGGTCAGACAGACACATAATTTCTGATCCCATTCCAGGTCAGACAGACACATTATTTCTGATCCCATTCCAAGTCAGACAGACACATTATTTCTGATCCCATTCCAAGTCAGACAGACACATTATTTCTGATCCCATTCCAAGTCAGACAGACACATTATTTCTGATCCCATTCCAAGTCAGACAGACACATTATTTCTGATCCCATTCCAAGTCAGACAGACACATTATTTCTGATCCCATTCCAAGTCAGACAGACACATCATTTCCGATATCCGCGCGATTTTAAGAAGGGGGGGGGGCAGGGGGGGGCAGGGGGGGGGGTGGCAGGGGGGGGGGTGTTAGGCTAAATTGTTTTTAGCTACAGTGTCATGGTCCCCTGGGGGGGGGCAGGGGGGGGGGTGTTAGGCTAAATTGTTTTTAGCTACAGTGTCATGGTCCCCTAGGGGGGGGGGGAGCGGGGGGATGCTAGGCTCAAGGGTTTTCGGCTACAGTGTCATGGTCCCCTAGTAGTCTCTTCATTTCTGTGGACTAATACCGTAGTGTGATGGCGCCTGTCTCTTGGGCTGTGTGGGTTAGACCTGTGGGTATATTTTCATGGTCTTGAGGACAACCGGGCCTTGTCGTGACACCGGGACCGTCTGTTGACACCTGGACCTTGTCGTGACACGTGGATCTTGTCGTGACACCCAGACCGTGTTTTGACAGCAGGACCTTGTCGTGACACCTGGACCTTGTCGTGACACCTGGACCTTGTCGTGACACCTGGACCTTGTCGTGACACCTGGACCTTGTCAAGACACCTGGACCTAGTCATGACAACTGAACCTTGTCAAGACACCTGGACCTAGTCATGACAACTGAACCTTGTCAGTGACAATAGCAATGGCAGTGGGAGAGCAACTTGACGATCGACCGGGTTACACACAAAAAAGGGGTGGGGAAATGTAGCATCATAGCGTCGACGAAAGTGTTTGAGAGAAATGTCTGACAGGTCACGAGATGGAAGGGTGAAGTCTGTCTGCTGTAACTCTGCTTGGTTGTCTTGTCCAGCGGTTCTCACACATTTTTCGCCGCGGCACCCTCGTCAGTCCACATTTTTTCGTGGCACACCTTCCCTTTGAAGCAGTTTAAATACTTAATTTAAAAAAAAGGGGGGGGGGTGCACATTTCATGTTCAGACATGTAATGCCATGCATGAAGATGTTAGGATACATTTGTGACTATTTATTTTATGTTTATAGGAAGTCAAGGTAATTTTACCCTCCAGTCACATGACCCAGGAAGTTTGCTCCAATGCCCTGCAGCTGTGCAATTGGCATTGTCTTCTGAATACACGTGCATCCAGCAATCTTCTTGGCTCCCTTTCGCAGTATCTAGCTGCTGTCTTTGCTTATCTTAAGCTGATTAAAAACAATAATTCGTTATTATTGCTGCGGTACCTCTGATACACACTCGTGGCACCCCTGACATACGCTCGCGGCACCCCTGATATACGCTCGAGGCACCCCTGACAAACGCTAGCGGCACCCCTGATATACGCTCGAGGCACCCCTGACATACGCTCGCGGCACCCCTGATATACGCTCGAGGCACCCCTGACAAACGCTAGCGGCACCCCTGATATACGCTCGAGGCACCCCTGACAAACGCTAGCGGCACCCCTGATATACGCTCGAGGCACCCCTGACAAACGCTAGCGGCACCCCTGACATACGCTCGCGGCATCCCTGTGCGACTTGGTACAGATCCTGGCGATGTGCCACAAAGACTCAATTGTCTGCCTGTTTGTGTACGATGTCTGCCTCTCCATGTCTGCCTGTCTGTGTACGGTGTCTGTCTCTCCATGTCTGTGTGTTAGTGTACAGTGTCTGTCTCTCTATGTCTGTGTGTTTGTGTACGGTGTCTGTCTCTCCATGTCTGTGTGTTAGTGTACAGTGTCTGTCTCTCTATGTCTGTGTGTTTGTGTACAGTGTCTTCTTCTCCATGTCTGTGTGTTAGTGTACAGTGTCTGTCTCTCTATGTCTGTGTGTTTGTGTACGGTGTCTGTCTCTCTATGTCTGTGTGTTAGTGTACGGTGTCTTCTTCTCCATGTCTGTGTGTTAGTGTACAGTGTCTGCCTCTCCATGTCTGTGTGTTTGTGTACAGTGTCTTCTTCTCCATGTCTGTGTGTTAGTGTACAGTGTCTGTCTCTCTATGTCTGTGTGTTTGTACGGTGTCTGTCTCTCTATGTCTGTGTGTTAGTGTACAGTGTCTGCCTCTCCATGTCTGTGTGTTAGTGTACAGTGTCTGCCTCTCCATGTCTGTGTGTTAGTGTACAGTGTCTGCCTCTCCATGTCTGTGTGTTTGTGTACGGTGTCTGTCTCTCCATGTCTGAGTGTTTGTGTACGGTGTCTGTCTCTCCATGTCTAAGTGTTTGTGTACGGTGTCTGTCTCTCCATGTCTAAGTGTTTGTGTACGGTGTCTGTCTCTCCATGTCTAAGTGTTTGTGTACGGTGTCTGTCTCTCCATGTCTGAGTGTCTGTGTACGGTGTCTGTCTCTCCATGTCAGAGTGTTTGTGTACGGTGTCTGTCTCTCCATGTCTGCCTGTTTGTGTACGATGTCTGTCTCTCCATGTCTGTGTGTTTGTGTACGATGTCTGTCTCTCCATGTCTGAGTGTTTGTGTACGATGTCTGTCTCTCCATGTCTGTGTGTTTGTGTACGATGTCTGTCTCTCCATGTCTGTGTGTTTGTGTACGGTGTCTGTCTCTCCATGTCTGAGTGTTTGTGTACGATGTCTGTCTCTCCTTGCCTGAGTGTTTGTGTACGGTGTCTGTCTCTCCATGTCTGAGTGTTTGTGTACGGTGTCTGTCTCTCCATGTCTGCCTGTTTGTGTACGGTGTCTGTCTCTCCATGTCTGAGTGTTTGTGTACGGTGTCTGTCTCTCCATGTCTGTGTGTTTGTGTACGGTGTCTGCCTCTCCTTGCCTTAGTGTTTGTGTACGATGTCTGTCTCTCCATGTCTGAGTGTTTGTGTACGGTGTCTGCCTCTCCTTGCCTGAGTGTTTGTGTACGGTGTCTGTCTCTCCATGTCTAAGTGTTTGTGTACGGTGTCTTTCTCTCCATGTCTGTGTGTTTGTGTACGGTGTCTTTCTCTCCATGTCTGTGTGTTTGTGTACGGTGTCTGTCTCTCCGTGTCTGCCTGTTTGTATACGGTTTCTGCCTCTCCATGTCTGCCTGTTTGAGTACGGTGTCTGTCTCTCCGTGTCTCCGTGTTTGTGTACGGTGTATGCCTCTCCGTGTCTCCGTGTTTGTGTACTGTGTCTGTCTCTCCATGTCTGAGTGTTTGTCTACGGTGCTAAACCAACGTTCTCTCATCTGTGATGTTCACAATCTCATCAGGAATCCAGGCAAACATCTTCAATGCCAACCCGTAGGCTGTAACCTCATTAGCACACCTGTTGTTTGAGTTTTGCCTGACGTCTGCTGCAACCAACCCCTCGTCACAAGGACAGTTGATGCTGTCAGACTGCCAGGACAGTAGGCGAGCGGTCTATCCTTCTGTTCGCTCACACGACCTATGTGTATCGTAGTGAACGCTGATGCTTCACCTTCTACTTATCTGTTCCCCACCCCCTCCGCCCCACATTTCGGAATCTCCCCCGGCTTTCATTTGTTTAAGAGACGACCCAACTCGAGATAACACAGTTCACATAAAGTCTAACGTCGCAATGTTTTAGCTGGGACAAAACGAAGAAATGCATGGAATCATCACCAACAACAGATAAACACTATCTGCTAGTTATCAGTTCCAAAACTGGCCTTTACTTCTCTGTACACTTCACGCAGTCTGGCTCACCCCCAGCCCCCCCCCCCGCCTCCCTCAGTCTGTCTTATCTCATTGCTCTCCTCTCTCTTTCTCTGTCTTGCGTCATATTTCGTTTTTTCTCTCTCCCGCGTTTTATTTCCTCCATCTCTCTTCCACCCCTCCTCTCTCTCTCTCTCTCTCTCTCTCTCTCTCTCTCTCTCTCTCTCTCTGTCTCTGCACTTGTCATGTATTTAAGCTTCTACTGCGTGTAGATTCTGTTCTCAATCTCTTTACTTGTTACTTTTGGTCCTCCTCCAACCCTCCGTCTCTCTCACCGTTCTGTCCTCCTCCAACCCTCCACCTCTCTCACCGTTCTGTCCTCCTCCAACCCTCCAACTCTCTTAACGTTTTGTCCTCCTTCAATCCTCAGCCTCTCTCACTCTGTTCTGTCCTCCTTCAATCCTCCGCCTCTCTCACTCTGTTCTGTCCCCCTTCAATCCTCCGCCTCTCTCACCCTGTTCTGTCCTCCTTCAACCCTCCGCCTCTCTCACTCTGTTCTGGTTTCCTTCAACCCTCCGCCTCTCTTACCGTTCTGTCCTTCAACCCTCCGCCTCTCTAACCCTGTTCTGTCCTCCTCCAACCCTCCGCCTCTCTCACTCTGTTCTGTCCTCCTTTAACTCTCCGCCTCTCTCACTCTGTTCTGTCCTCCTTCAATCATCCGCCTCTCTCGCTCTGTTCTGTCCTCCTTCAACCCTCCGCCTCTCTCACTCTGTTCTGTCCTCCTCCAACCCTCCGCCTCTCTCACTCTGTTTTGTCCTCCTCCAACCCTCCGCCTCTCTCACTCTGTTCTGTCCTCCTTCAACCCTCCGCCTCTCTCACTCTGTTCTTTCCTCCTCCAATCCTCCGCCTCTCTCACCGTTCTGATTTCCTTCAATCCTCCGCCTCTCTCACCGTTCTGACCTTCAATCCTCCGCCTCTCTTACCGTTCTGACCTCCTTCAATCCTCCGCCTCTCTTACCCTGCTCGGTGAACTCTCCACGACGCCGTTACTTCTGACCACGCCTGTAGTCCTAACTTCATTGAAATTGACCCAGTCAGAAGTGCCGACTCAGCGCGCCTCAGATGAAACAGCTGTCTATCGTGGGATGTTATCGCTTCGACCCAATGACCTGGGCCAGGTTCTGTGGCTGCCTGCAGAGGCATGCGCTTCAGAGATCACTTCTTCAACAAACAAAGCTGACTTTATCACTGTCTGAGTGTACTTGACCTGCTTTGAGGCGACCCTGATTTCTGATTTAAGAATTGCTATCCTAACACACAGGGCATACCCATAGATGGTCCGTCTCCCGCAGCAGATGTGTCATGTCTTAAGGTGTAGATTATTACTGTTCCCGTAGCACACTGATTATAAACAAACGATATTTGTATTCTTATTCGTCCCTCCTTGTCGAATCCACCCTTCATTCCTCGCTCACACATTCTTGCTTCTGTCAGCAGTCGTTCATATATGGTCTTCAGAAAATCTCCCTTGTCTTCCAGTATCTTTCGCTTTTGTAGCCAGAAAATCGGCTCTTTCATTCCCTGACACTCCTGCATCCCCGGACAGTATATCCACGTGATTCCCTGCAATGTTGGCGTTCCGGTGCCTGGTATCCACTCATGCCACATTAGTCCCTCTGAACCTTCCGCAATGCCGACTGAGAATTAGACATAATCAGGCCTCTGGTAACTTTGTTTTCTGCTATCCACCTCAGAGCTCCAGTGATTGCCCACACTTCCATTCTCATGCTTGAAGTTGTTGATAAAAAAGCTCCGTTTTTATTATGCGATAATTTTCCCCTTAATTCTAGCTGAAAATCCCCAGCCAGATCTGAGACCCCGATTAACAGAACCATGGGTGTAGACTAGTGCATCATCTAGTCGAGCCTTTCGATCTATCTATTGTTGTACCTCTTATGTGCTAGCACAAATGTTGTTTTCCTTTCTTTTGTGTGGCTGTTTGGCTCAACGAAAACGGAGCACCAACCTGATCTTTATTGGCCTTATATCTGAATTTTTATCTTGGTTTCATTTGCTTAACACCCTGTCCTTTTAAAAGCGATGAGAACAGCACAAGGCAGATGATCACTTTCTTGCGCCCCAAGACATTCCAGCACATTGTATGTGTGTGCATCAGTTCTGGACGCTAAAAGCTAGGTCAGTCACTCCATCCAAGACTCCGGCTCTTTTTGCAGCGCACAGCATAGATAGTTGTAGATGACCCAGAGCAGAGACATCTGTCAGGGACCCAGAGCAGAGACATCTGTCAGGGACCCAGAGCAGAGACATCTGTCAGGGACCCAGATAAATCTGTAAAGGACCCAGATGTAACTAGAGCCGTGTTGACTTTGCTGGTGTTCACTGACAGAGACACTGAAAGAGCGAAAGACAGAGAGCGGGAGAGAGAGATATAAAACCTTTGCATGGACAAGTATGTGTACATACAAATACAGCTCCTTGACTTGGGACACACAACCTAGTGACATACGTCCGACAATAACAAGTTAACAAAATACGTAAGTGCAGAAAGATGACAACATGGGTAGGCTAAACAAGTTCCTAGATCTGATACCCAGAGCGCAGCACGGTCTAATTACACCTACACAGATTTCATTGTTGTGCGTTATATACACGGTTAGCTCTAACAGTAAGGCCGAACAGGTCTGCGGAAGTTCCCGTTTTGTGGGGCCGGTCCACGGCCAGTCTGTGCTCACCATTGCTCTCGAGTAAATTTATACTCAAAGTAAATTACACTTTAATTAACTTGCCAAAAATTTTATTGAATATTGCTGGAGCTGGTCATGTTATGTATAATGTGTATGACTCGTTGGAATTAAAAATAGTGTTATTAAAAACAAAAGTTTGATTAACGATCTGTTAGTAGGAATGGAACTTGCTTGTAAGTCGAGGAGAGCAAATATAAACCAGTAGATAGTAATGATTGTAATATGTGGTTATTGTTTGTCTTGTCTACCCAGGGATATAGATGCATCGTGTTCACCTGTAGTCTCTCGCCTCTGACCAACAAGTGTAGATATGACTGGCGCTGTTGTTTATTCATTTCTCGTCAGCCGTGAGACTGTAGACAGTACGGTCTTGTTTAGTCTTTTCCCTTGTGCCACAAACCTGCGTCTATTTTTGTGTTGACACCTAAATCCAGCATATTGCCTCGCGGTAATTGGAACTCCACGGACTCACAGAAGCAGACATCTGTTCTACATCCACAGCGTATAGACGCGCACTGTACTACACAGTTCCACCTTTGCTGTCCAGGTAAATACTTCCTCACCTTTGACATTTAGAATTTGGCCTCCATTGATCCATCTGGTTTCAGTGTCTTGCCAATGCTGACCACTGAGTGCAGCCATAAATCTCCCATCTTGTAACGGAGGCTATCGATTAGTTTCTGCTGACACGACATTGGTTGGATATCTCCGCCTGTCGCCAGATGTGGCCGTGGGGGAATAGTTGGTGGTAAACTGTGAGCTGGGACAATCTTGCGGTTCCGCTACAACAGGGCTATTCAACTAACCAAATCTAGCCGGCCAAGGCCTAGCAAGTGGCCCGCATGTGACTTCTTTCCATATTGTATTTACAATCTTTCTATGCTGGGGCTGAGCCCTTTGGCCCACGCAGTTGACCTTTCAGCACGAAAATTCAAGTGTGGCAACGATAGATATGACGTTTAGTGTCATGGTACGCTAAACTAAATTAAAACTATGCTTGGTCATTCTTCAATGCTTGGTTCCCCTAACTGTAGGATCAACCAAGCATGACTTGAATTATAATCATTGAGCTGTAGGTTACCCGGAACTTGTTACGTTTTCCACCCCAAGCAAACCGTTGTTGGCCTTTCATTCATGCTTGGTGACCTTTCACACTCGCCAGTCTCTATTACAGGGGTGTCAGGTTGTGTTGTCATCGCGAAGAGCTTTCTTTATTGCGCGCGGTGTGAGCGGTGAGCTACACGTTGTGTTTTACAAATTTTTGTGAGCGGCCATCGACATTGCGTATATTATAGGTTTTCTTGGACTTCAGGTTGGAAGTAGAATTACTTCAACTGTCAGCGTTGACAAGCGACAAGGAAAGCAGCCCTGCTTTTCTGTAGCAAAAAGGCTTTTTTAGGACCCACTAGAAAATATTACCAATTCTGAAACCACGTTACGTAGGATGCGCTCTCTCTCTCGTGAGACGTAGGCTGAGGATGCGGAGTTGGGGTTAGGGCCAGTTCTATGTGTTCTGTAAAAGCAGTCACATCATGTAATATAGAATACGCGACGTCGCTGGTGTGAGCATCGAAGACAACACTACACGACATCCATCAAACATAAACAAGCGCGTGTGAAAGACCAAGAATGAAAGACTAACAACGTTTTGTTTGTGGCTAAGAACGTAAGAAGAACCCGTCACCCATATCAAGTCGCTTATGGTCAGTTTGGGATTTCTTTTGTTTTACATTTAGTTCTAAACGTGCTGGTTTTCTCCAGGCACACTGGGCACGTTGCATCTCTTGTGGCTCAATTACGTCTAGGGTAGCCAGCTTCCAGCACCCCCAGGTTGGCGTCATGCTCACGTCTGTCCTGCTTTCTTAGGCTCTTCGTTGCTAGGTGTGTGTGTGTGTGTGTGTATATATGTATGTGTATGTGTGTGTGTGTGTGTGTGTGTGTCCTCCCCCCTCCGAATCTATATGCTTTGGGATGTCTGGAATGCGTATAGTAAACTATATATCTATTTTTTACGCTTCCTGTATCTAGTAAGAAATACTATGGTCACATTCAGAGACTTAACACTCCTTTAAACATCATACCAACGGGGTAATCGAAGGCAGAGGAGCAAGATGTGGACAACGAAATAAGTGGGCGGAGATCAGGAAGAGATGGGCGAACAGCAACCTGAGCAATAATACAACTAAGACAAGAGACAATGAATGTTGGAGACCTTCAATGTGGAGACGGCATCCGATTGATTGTGTTACAAATTGCCGAGTTGAATCGATCGACTAACTACGACCACACTGGGCTACACATGCTAGCTGTGAATTTCACACACTGGGGTCGGCCAAGTTTGCCCGTTTATGTCTAGTATCTGAGACGACTGGCGGGTGTGGATCGATAGATTTCTGTCAAAGCTGTTTACAAGTTACGAACACTTTTTTTTCTTTTTGGCACTGTTTGAAGATAGATTATATCATATTCTCAGCCTTGGGGCTTTCACACGTTTCACGTGGCCTCTTTATGGCGAGCAGGTAAGGCCGTGTACCTCGAACTCTAAAAGTCGTTGGTTTTTTCACTGACGAGTCATTCAGCTTACAGGGGCAGTTTTAACAAAAATCGCGGGGATTGTTGCTGGAGCCGCAGAGTTCCTACTTTATTGGACGCTCTCTAGAGGCCTGGGGTCGTGCTATGTACGACGCTGTCGGAAGGCAAGCCGTTCTATGGAGTGACAGACCGAAATGGATGGAGCGACAGACGGAACTGTGTGGAGCGACAGACCGAACTGTGCGAAGCTACAGACCGAAGTGTATGGAGCGACAGGTTTAAGTGTTTAGAAAAAACTGGGAATGTAAAGTCGATCTTCTTGACTTTAACAAATTTCACAAATATGGTGGCCTAGTTGTAGTATAACCATTATTACCCTTATCATCATCATGACTACTATCATCATCATTGATGCGTCATCATCCTCACTGCAGCCACTCCATTGACTTGTACCGCCAGCGTTTCTTGTCAGCTTGGACAAACTCTGAGCATTAAGGCGCTTATACTTGGGCGTAGGATGGTTTTTTTTTTTTCTTGGGTGGGGAGGGGGGGGGAGGGGGAGCATCGTCTTGTGCTCTTACCTGGGAGGTTCTGGTCCAGCAGTGCCAGCTGTAGACTTGGTCCATGTCTCCGACCCTGCACAGTCTTGACGCACACTGCCCAGCCATTTAGATGGTAAATCTGTCTCGTTCCTTTGCTATGGTGCTTTATCTAATCTGTCGGTGCGAACTTTTCTGGCGCACTTGTAATAACATAAATAAACTCCTTTGACTGTCCGCTTATAACTTGATGCGTGTTTCCCTCCAGCGTTTGCATACTACACTCATGTTTGATACATGATTGATACATGATTGTTATATGTTTGATACATTCTTGATATATATTTGAACCATTTATGACTTGATCAACGTGATAAACACACATTCTCAGTTGCACACACACACGCGCACACACACCTAGCTCTCATGTCCTAGCGACTAGTTTACTGGAAAGAGTAGAACAGACGGTTAGTTTCATGATAGTCCCCCCCCCCCGCCCCAGGAGACCGCCCATATACACACTAGCTCACTTCTGATTAGAAGTTCCTGAGATATGCGAACCTTCGCACACAGCTACGGGGTTGTTCGGCAATGCCGTTGATATCGCGTGTTTTATATTTCAGCACGCCAGCACCATTAACACTACAGAAACATAGATAAACTGGGCCTAACACACAACACACACACAGAGTGCTGTAACTTATGTCCCAGGCATTCTCTTTCTTGGAAGAAAATTGTTAATGCAAGACAAGCCAGGAAACAAACAACAGAGCGGCACACCCGTAACCCCTATTAAAGTAGACCAGTCTAAAAAAGTTATGAAAAGAACATGACATACTTTCTCTGGGGAGACTAACGTCGAACTAAATGAACAGACGAAAATGTAAACAGGTTAAACCATGGCGGACAGGGGGACATCACGACAGTCAGAACTAACCACGCTAGTGATACCATAGCGGACAGAGGGACAACATGACAGTCAGAACTAACCACGTCAGTAACACCATGCCGGACAGAGGGACAACATGACAGTCAGAACTAAACATGTCATCTGTTGCTTGTGTTTCAGTTGGTCCATATCTAGCTGCAGGACACCTGGCCTACTGTAGGTGGTAAGTCTCGTCGTTTGTGTTCTCTTGCCTGAACGTTGTGTTCTCTCGCCTGAACGTTGTGTTCTCTCGCTTGAACGTTGTGTTCTCTCGCCTGAACGTTGTGTTCTCTCGTCTGAACGTTGTGTTCTCTCGCCTGAACGTTGTGTTCTCTCGCCTAAACGTTGTGTTCTCTCGCCTGAACGTTGTGTTCTCTGGCCTGAACGTTGTGTTCTCTCGCCTGAACGTTGTGTTCTCTCGCCTGAACGTTGTGTTCTCTCGCCTGAACGTTGTGTTCTCTCGCCTGAACGTTGTGTTCTCTCGCCTGAACGTTGTGTTCTCTCGCCTGAACGTTGTGTTCTCTCGCCTGAACGTTGTGTTCTCTCGCCTGAACGTTGTGTTCTCTCGCCTGAACGTTGTGTTCTCTTGCCTGAACGTTGTGTTCTCTCGCCTGAACGTTGTGTTCTCTTGTCTGAACGTTGTGTTCTCTCGCCGGAACGTTGTGTTCTCTTGCCAGAACGTTGTGTTCTCTCGCCTGAACGTTGTGTTCTCTTGTCTGAACGTTGTGTTCTCTCGCCTGAACGTTGTGTTCTATTGTCTGAACGTTGTGTTCTCTTGCCAGAACGTTGTGTTCTCTTGCCTAAAGTTTTTCTGTTGCTAATGTCTAGCCATCTTTGTATGCAAGCATCTCAGTCCCCCCCCTCTCTCTCTCTCTCTCTCTCTCAGTGTCTCTCTCTCTGTCTGTCTCTGTCTCTCTCTCTGTCTCTCTCTGTGTCTGTGTCTGTCTGTCTCTCTCTCTCTGTCTGTCTCCCTCTCTCTCCCTCTCTTTTTGTGTCTGTCTCTGTCTCTCCCTCTCTGTGTGTCTGTCTCTGTCCCTCTCTCCCTCTCTGTCTGTCTCTGTCTCTCCCTCTCTGTGTGTCTGTCTCTGTCTCTCTCTCCCTCTCTGTCTGTCTCTGTCTCTCTCTCCCTCTCTCTGTGTCTGTCTCTATCTCTCTCCCTCTCTGTGTGTCTGTCTCTATCTCTCTCCCTCTCTCTGTGTCTGTCTCTGTCTCTCTCCCTCTTGGTTGTCTTCTTGTTTCTTTTCTCTCTCTCCCTCTTTGTCTGTTTTTTGTCTCTCTCTTCCCTTTTTTCTCTGTCTTCTTTCTCTTTTGTCTTTGTGTTCTCTTTCTCTATCTCTCTTTCTTTCTTCTTTTTCTTGTCTTTCTTTTTCTCTTCTTCTTTCTCTTCTTCCTTGTCTTTCTCTATCTTCTCTCCCTCTTCTTTCTTCTTTGTCTTCTTCTTCTCTCTCTTGTCTTCTCTTTCTCTTTTTTCTCTTTCTTTCTCTTCTCTCTCTCCTTCTTCTTTGTTTTCTTTTCTTTCTCTCTTTCTTCCTTTTTTTTTCTTGTTTTTTCTCTTCTTTTTCTTTTTCTCTCTTCTTTCTCTGTCTTCTTTTCTCTTTCTTTTCTCTTTGTGTCTTTCTCTTTCTTTCTTTTCTCTCTTTTGTCTTCTTCTCTATCTTTTCTTCTCTTCTTTTCTTCTTTTTCTTCTTCTTCTTCTTTCTTTTCTTTTCTTTTTCTTTCGCTTTTTCTTTTCTCTTCTTTTATTTTTTCTCTTTCTTTCTTCTTCTCTCTTTTCTCTCTTTTGTTTTTTCTTCTCTTCTTCTCCTTCTTTTCTTTTCTCTTGTCTTCTTTCTCTCTTCTTCTTTCTGTCTTTCTTTCTTCCTTCGCTCTCTTTTCTTCTTCTTCTTTCTTTCTTTCTTCTCTCTCTCTCTTTCTTCTCTTCTTTCCCTTTTCTTCTTTCTTCTTTCTTCTTTTCTCTTTCTTCTCTTTCTTCTTCTTCTTCTTCTCTCTTCTTTCTTTTCTTCTTTCTTTCTTCTTCTTTTCTTTCTTCTTCTTCTTCTTTCTTTCTTCTTCTTTTGTCTTTCCTCTCTTCTTTTCTTCTTCTCTTCTTTCTTCTTCTCTCTCTCTCTCTTCTTCTCTTTTCTTCCTTCTTCTTCTTCTTCTCTCTCTCTTTCTTCTTCTCTCTCTTCTTTTTCTCTTCTCTCTTCTCTTTCTCTTCTTCTTCTTTCTTCTTTCTTCTTCTTTCTTTCTTCTCTTCTTTTCTTTTCTTCTTCTTTCTTCTCTTTTCTTTCTCTTCTTTCTCTTTCTTTTCTTCCTTTTTTCTTCTTTTTCCTCTTTGTTCTTTCTTTTTTCTTCTTCTTTTTTCTCTTCTTCTTTTTTCTTTTCTTTTTCTTCTTCTTTTTCTCTTCTTTTCTTCTTCTTTCTTTCTTTCTTCTTTTTTTCTCTTCTTTCTTCTTCTTCTTTCTTTTTCTTTTCTTCTTCTTCTCTTCTTTTCTTTTTTCTTCTTTCTTTTCTTTTTTCTTCTTCTTCTTTCTTCTCTTTTCTTTTTCTTTCTTCTTCTTTCTTCTTTTTCTCTCTTTTCTTTTTCTTCTCTCTTTTTTTCTTCTTTTTTCTTCTTCTTCTTTCTTCTCTTCTTCTTTCTTCTTCTCTTTTTTCTTTCTTTTCTTCTTTCTCTTCTTCTTTTTTCTTTTTTTTTTCTTCTCTCTTTCTTTTTTCTTTTTCTTCTTTCTTCTTTCTTCTTTTTCTTTTCTTCTTTTCTTTTCTCTTTTTCTTTTTTCTCTCTTCTTCTTCTTCCTTTTCTTCTTCTTCTCTTCTTCTTCTCTCTTCTTTCTTTTTCTTCTTCTTCTTTCTTCTTTTCTTTCTCTTTCTTCTTCTTCTTTCTTCTCTTCTTTTTCTTCTTTCTCTTTCTTTTCTTTTTCTTCTCTTCTTCTTTTTTTTTTCTTTTCTTTCTTTTTTTCTTCTTCTTCTTCTTCTTTTTCTTCTCTTCTTCTTCTTTTTCTTTTTTCTTCTCTTTCTTTTTTCTTTTCTTTCTTCTTCTTCTTCTTTCTCTTCTTCTTTCTTCTTCTTCTTCTTTTTTCTTCTTTTTTCTTCTTTCTTCTTTCTCTTCTTTTTTCTTTTCTTCTCTTTCTTCTTCTTCTTCTCTCTTTTCTTTTTTCTTCTTCTCTCTCTCTTCTTCTTTTTCTCTTCTTCTTCTTCCTCTCTTCTCTTTCTTCTCTCTTCTTCTTCTCTTTTTTTCTTCTCTCTTTTTTCTTCTTCTCTCTTCTTTCTTCTCTTTTTCTTTTCTTCTTCTTCTCTTCTTCTTCTCTTCTTCTTCTCTTTCTTCTTCTTCTTTCTTTTTTCTCTTTCTCTCTTCTCTTTCTTCTTTCTTCTTCTCTCTCTTCTTTCTTCTTCTTCTCTTCTCTTCTTTCTTTTTTCTTTCTCTCTCTCTCTCTTTCTTTTTCTTTCTTTCTTTCTTCTCCTCTTCTCTTCTTCTCTTTCTTCTCTCTTCTCTCTTCTTCTTCTTCTTCTTTCTTCTTTTCTTCTTTCTCTTCTCTCTCTTTCTTCTTTCTTCTTTCTCTCTTTTCTCTTCTTCTTTCTTTCTCTTCTTTCTCTTCTTCTTTCTTTCTCTTTCTTTTCTTCTCTCCTTCTTTCTTCTTCTTCTTCTCTCTTCTTCTCTCTTCTTCTTCTCTTCTCTTTTCTTCTTTTTTCTCTCTTCTTCTCTTCTTCTTCTTTTCTCTCTTCTTCCTTTCTTCTTCTCTTCTCTTTCTCTTCTTCTCTTCTTTCTCTTCTTCTTTTTCTTCTCTTTCTTCTCTTCTTTCTTCTTTTTTTCTTCTCTTTTTCTTCTTTCTCTTCTTTTCTTCTTTCTCTTTCTTCTTCTTTTTTCTTCTTCTCTCTTCTCTTCTTCTCTCTTCTCTCTCTTTTCTTTCTTTTTCTTCTTCTTTCTCTTTCTTTCTTCTTCTTTTCTCTTCTCTTCTCTTCTTCTCTTCTTCTTTCTTCTCTCTTCTCTTCTTCTCTTTTTCTCTTCTTCTTCTTTCTTCTTCTTCTTCTTTCTTTCTTCTTTTCTTCTTTTTCTTCTTCTCTTTCTTCTTCTTCTCTTTTCTTCTTTTCTTTCTTTTCTTCTTCTCTCTTCTTTCTTCTTTTTTTTCTTCTTCTTCTCTTTTTCTTTCTTTTCTCTTCTCTTCTTTCTCTTCTTCTTTTTCTCTTCTCTTCTTTCTTCTTCTTTCTTTCTCTCTTTCTCTTCTTCTTCTTTCTCTTTCTTCTCTTCTTTCTTCTTTTCTTCTTCTTTCTTCTCTTCTCTTTCTTCTTCTTTCTTCTTCTCTTCTTCTTTCTCTTCTTCTTTTTCTTCTCTCTTTCTTCTCTTCTTTTCTTTTTCTTCTCTCTTCTTTCTTCTTCTCTTTCTTCTCTTCTCTCTTCTTCTCTTTTCTCTCTTTCTTCTTTTCTTTCTCTCTTCCTTTTCTTCTCTTTCTTCTTTTTCTTTCCCTTTCTCTTTTCTCTCTTCTTTCTTCTCTTCTTCTTCTCTTCTCCTTCTCTTTTTCTTTTCTCTTCTTCTTTCTTCTCTTTCTTCTCTTCTTCTTCTTCTTCTCTCTTTTCTCTCTTCTCTTTTCTCTTTCTTCTCTTTCTCTCTTCTCGCTTTCTTCTCTTTTTTTCTTCTGTTTCTCTTCTCTCTTCTTTCTCTCTCTTCTTTCTTCTTTCTTCTTTTTTCTTCTCTTTCTTTCTCTTTCTCTTTCTCTTTCTTTCTTCTTTTTTCTTCTTCTCTTTTTCTCTCTCTTCTTCTTTCTTCTTTCTCTTCTTCTTCTCTCTTCTTCTCTCTTCTCTTTTTCTTCTCTCTTCTTCTCTCTTTCTTCTTTCTTTTCTCTCTCTTCTCTTTCTCTCTTCTTTCTTCTTCTTCTTTCTCTCTTTCTTCTTTCTTTTTCTCTTTCTTTTCTTCTTTCTTTTCTTCTTCTCTTCTTTCTTCTTCTTCTCTCTTTTTTTTCTCCCCTCTTCTTCTCTCTTTCTTTCTTCTTCTCTCTCTTCTCTCTGTCTCTTTCTTCTTCTCTCCCTCTTCTTTTCTTCTTCTTCTCTCTTCTTCCTCTCTCTTCTTTCTTTTCTTTTTTCTCTTTCTTTTCTTCTTCTTCTCTCTCTCTTCTTCTTTTTCTTCTCTTCTTTTTTCTTTTTTTCTTCTCTCTTCTTCTCTCTTCTTTTTCTTTCTTCTTCTTCTTTCTCTCTTCTTCTCTTCTTCTTCTCTTCTTCTTCTTTTTCTCTCTTCTTTCTTTCTTCTCTCCTTCTCTCTTCTTCTTCTCTCTTCTTCCCTCTTCTTCTTTCTTCTTCTTCTCTCTTCTCTCTCTTTCTTCTTCTTTCTTCTTCTTTTCTTTTCTTCTCTTCTTTTCTTCTTTCTTTCTTCTTCTTCTTTCTCTTCTTCTCTCTCTCTCTTCTCTCCTCTTCTTCTTTTTTCTTTCTTCTTCTTTCTCTCTCTTCTTCTTCTCTTTCTCTTCTTTCTTCTTTCTTTCTTCTTTCTTCTCTCTTCTTCTTCTTTTTCTTTTTCTTTTCTTCTTCTTCTCTTCTTCTTTTCCTCTTTTTTCTTCTCTTCTCTTTCTTTTCTTTTTCTCTCTTTCTTTCTTTTTCTCTCTTTTCTTCTTTCTTCTTCTTCTTGTCTTTCTGTCTCTTCTCTCTTTCTTCTTCTCTCTCTTTCTTCTTTCTCTCTTTTCTTTCTCTTCTTTCTTTCTCTCTCTCTTTTTTTCTCTCTCTCTTCTCTTCTTCTTCTTTTCTTCTTTTCTGCTCCTTCTCTTTCTTCTTAAGAAGAGTCTTCTCTCTCTTTCTTCTTCCTTCTCTCTTTTTCTTCTTCTCTTTCTTTTTCTTCTCTTCTTTCTTCTTTTCTCTTTTCTTTCTTTCTTTTTTCTTTTTTCTTTTCTTTCTTCTTTCTTCTTTTTCTTCTTCTTCTTCTCTCTTCTTCTTCTTTCTTTTTTTTCTTCTTTTCTTTTCTTCTTCTCTTCTTCTCTCTCTCCCTTTCTCTTTCTTTCTTCTTCTTTTCTTCTCTTTCTTCTTTTTCTTTTTTTTCTTCTTTTCTTTTCTCTTTCTTCTTCTTTCTTCTTTTTTCTCTTTTCGTCCTTCTCTCTTCTTCTTTTCTTTCTTTTTCTTTTCTTTCTCTCTTCTCCTCTTCTTTCTTTCTTTTTCTCTTTCTTCTTCTCTCTTCTCTTTCTTTCTTCTTTCTTCTTTCTTCTTCTCTTCTTTCTTTCTCTTCTTCTTTCTTCTTTCTTCTTCTTTCTCTTCTTTCTTCTCTCTTTTTTCTTCTTCTTTTCTTTTTCTTCTTCTTCTCTTTCTTCTTCTTTCTCTTCCTTCTTTCTTTTTTCTTCTCTCTCCTCTTCTTCTTCTTTGGCTCTTCTTTCTTTTTCCTTCTTCTTCTTCTCTCTCTCTTCTTCTTTTCCTTTCTTCTTCTTTTTCTTCTCTCTTTTTCTTTTCTCTTCTTCTCTTCTTTCTCTTCTTTTCTCTCTTCTTTCTTTTCTTCTTCTTCTCTTCCTCTTTTCTCTTGTTCCTTCTTCTTCTTCTTTTCTTCTTCTTCTTTCTTCTTCTTCTTCTTCTTCTTCTTTTCTCTCTTTTTTTCTTTCTTTCTTTCTTTTCTTCTCTTCTTCTTTTTTCTCTCTTCTTCCTTTTCTTTCTTTTTTCTTCTTCTATTCTTTCTCCTTCTCTCTTTCCTTTCTCTTCTTCTCTTCTTTTTCTTCTCTCTTTTTTCTCTTTCTTCTTCTTCTTCTTCTTCTTCTCTTTTTCTTCTCTTTCTTTTCTTTCTTTTCTTTCCTCTCTCTTCTTCTTCTCTTTTTCGCCTTCTCCTTTTCCTCTTTCTCTTCTTCTTTCTTTTTCCTTTTTCTTTTTCTTTTCTTTTCCTTTTCTTCTTTTCTCTTCTCTTTTCTTCTCTTTCTTCTTCTTTTCTCAACACTCTCTCCTTCTTCACTTCTTTAGTCTTCGTTTTCTTTTTCTTTCTTTCTTCTCTCTTTCTCTCTTCTTCTTCTTCTTCTTCTTCTCTTTCTTCTCTCTTTTCTCTCTTCTCTTTCTGTTTCCTTTTTCTTCTTTTTTCTTTTTTTCTTCTTCTTCTTCTTTTTCTTCTTCTTCTTTTCCCTTCCTTCTTCTCTTTCTTTCTTTTTCTTTTTTCTTTTTTTTCTCTGCTTCTTCTCTCTTTCTCTTCTCTTTCCTTCTCTTCTCTTCTCTTTTCTTCTCCTTTTTTTTTCTTTCTCTTCTTCTTCTTTCTTTCTTCACCTTTTCTTTCTCTCTTTCTTTCTCTCTCTTTCTCTTTCTTCTTTCTTCTTCTTCTTTCTGTTCTCTTCTTTTCTTCTTCTTTTTTCTCTTTTTCTTTCTCTTCTTCTTCTTCTTCTTCTCTTTTCTTCTTCTTTCTCTCTCTTCTTCTTCTTTTCTTTCTTCTTTTCTTCCTTCTCTCTTTCTTTCTCTTCTTTCCTTCTTCTTTTCTCTTCTCTCCTCTTTCTTTTTTTTCCTCTTTTCTTTTCTTCTTCTTTTTTTCTTTCTTCTTTTTCACTTCTCTGGTTTCTCTCTTCTTCTTTTTTTTCTCTTCTTCTTCCTCTTCTTCTTCTTCTGTCTTTTCTTCCTTTTCCTTTTCTTCTTTTTCTCTTCTCTTTCTCTTACTCTCTTTTTTTCCTTTCTTCCCTTTGCCTTTTTTTTTCTTTTTCTCTTTTCCTGTTCTTCTTTTTTTCCTTCATTTTTTCTCTCACTTTTTTTTCTTTCTCCTCTGTTTCTTTTTTCTCTTCCTCTCTTCTTTTCTTTTCTTTCTCTTCTCTATCTCTTTCTTTTCGTTCTTCTCTTTTTCCTTCTTCTTCTTTTCCTTTTTCTGCTCTTTAATTTTCTTATTAAGCTTTCTTTTCTTTCTCTTCTTTCTTCTTTTGCTCCTTCTGTTACTCCCCCGACCTTCTTCTTTTTTTTCTTCTCTTCTTCTGCTCTTGCTCTTTCTTCTTCTTCTCTCTTTCTCTTCTTTCTTCTCTGCTCTTTAACTTTCCTTTTTCTTTGCTTTCTTTTCTTCTTTTCTTCTTTCTTGTTCTCTCTCTTCTTGACGGAGTTTTCTCCTTTATTTTTTTCTTCTTTTTTTTGATTTTCTTCTTTCTTTTCTTTTTTTTTCTTTCTTCTTTCTTGATTCAGTTTACAATTTCTCTTCTTCTGATCTTTTCTTTTTTTCTTTCCTTTCTCTTTTCTCCTTTTTCTCCTTTTTTCTTCCCTTCTTTCCTTCTCTTTCTTCTTTTTTTCCTTCTTTTTTTTTCTTCGTCTTTTCCATCTCGTTCTTTGATTTTATCTATCTTTTCTAGAACTAGGTCTATATCCTATCTATTTTCTGTCTTCAATTAGTTTCTGAATCACTTGGTATCAGTGTTGGGTTTTCGTTTTATGTCTCGCATTTATTCTAGTAGATTAACATAAATTACAGAGATTTATAGCAGTCACGATCCGTTTAGGAAAACAACAAAACAATAAGAAATGGCGCGAATCTCTGTTAGTACGTACCAGGACATCACAACAAAGTCAAACTGAAGTAAAGATTTTAACAGTAGGTCTACATTGCTTTTAGTTAGTAAATTTGCGTGTTTATAACAGAGGAACCATGACGAAAATATGAGCACATCTTGATGAGAAATGCCAGGAAAAACCCAAATATGCCAGAATATGCCAGTTCATAATCTTATGCCAGTTCAATTTCAAATATGCCAGATTTGTGGAATCTGGCATAAAAATGCCAATATGGCAACTCTGGGTTCAATGAAGTCGATCCTCGTAACTTTAACCATTAACTCACCGCACTCGCTCAGTTTACCTGGCGTAGGGGGGAGACTGATAATTGTTTTTCTCGAGTCCTCTTTGTGCCTCTCTCTCTCTCTCTCCCTCTGTCTTTCTCTGACTCTCTCTCTCTCTGTCTCTGTCTCTCTCTGTCTCTCACTCTCTCTCTCTGTCTCTCTCTGTCTCTCTCTGTCTCTCTCTGTCTCTGTCTCTCTGTCTCTCTCTGTCTGTCTCTCTCTGTTGGTCTCTCTCTTTCTCTCTCTGTCCATCTCTCTCTTTCTCTGTGTCTCGCTCTCTGTCTCTCTCTGTCTCTTTCTACGTCTCACTCTGTCTGTCTGTCTTTCTTTCTCTGTCTCTCTCTCTCTCTGCCTGCCTGTCTTTCTCCCGTGGGTAGGCAGAAAAGCCACATTTCTCCCAGACTAACGGTACCTATAATGGAATCAAGGCCGAAGGGTTGCGATATCCATAGTACCGAGCCAAAGAGTTTACAACTCATAGTTTCTGGACACGTAAAAAAAAAAAAAAAGTTATCGTTGTAGGCCACCTGTGAGATCAGTGTAACTTACACATGCTCTCCTACAGCAGCTAAGGACAGTCACCCCTGAGCCACATTGTACCTTCAGTAGCTAGTTCAAGACTGTCGCCCCTGAGCCACATTGTACCTTCAGTGGCTAGTTCAAGACTGTCGCCCCTGAGCCACATTGTACCTTCAGTGGCTAGTTCAAGACTGTCGCCCCTGAGCCACATTGTACCTTCAGTGGCTAGTTCAAGACTGTCGCCCCTGAGCCACATTGTACCTTCAGTGGCTAGTTCAAGACTGTCGCCCCTGAGCCACATTGTACCTTGAGTGGCTAGATTCTTGCATTAGCCTATCTTTCTGTTGGAGCCCCACCTCAGTGCCTGCTTTTATAGATCTCCTGCGGGTGATGATCCTGCTCTGTCTGATTGGCTAACTCAGCTGAATTATCTCTAATGTTCGGCACGTTCCATATCTATATATCAGAGCACCTGTTTCTTCAGTCAGTTCCCGTGGGTGTCACTATATCTATATATCAGAGCACCTGTTTCGTCAGTCAGTCCCCGTGGGTGTCACTATATCTATATATCAGAGCACCTGTTTCGTCAGTCAGTTCCCGTGGGTGTCACTATATCTATATATCAGAGCACCTGTTTCGTCAGTCAGTCCCCGTGGGTGTCACTATATCTATATATCAGAGCACCTGTTTCGTCAGTCAGTCCCCGTGGGTGTCACTATATCTATATATCAGAGCACCTGTTTCGTCAGTCAGTCCCCGTGGGTGTCACTATATCTATATATCAGAGCACCTGTTTCGTCAGTCAGTCCACCTGGGTGTCACTATATCTATAAATCAGAGCACCTGTTTCGTCAGTCAGTTCCCGTGGGTGTCACTATATCTATATATCAGAGCATCTGTTTCGTCAGTCAGTCCCCGTGGCTGTCACTATATCTATATATCAGAGCACCTGTTTCGTCAGCCAGTCCCCGTGGCTGTCACTATATCTATATATCAGAGCACCTGTTTCGTCAGTCAGTCCCCGTGGGTGTCACTATATCTATAAATCAGAGCACCTGTTTCGTCAGTCAGTTCCCGTGGGTGTCACTATATCTATATATCAGAGCATCTGTTTCGTCAGTCAGTCCCCGTGGGTGTCACTATATCTATATATCAGAGCACCTGTTTCGTCAGTCAGTCTTCGTGGGTGTCACTATATATATATCAGAGCACCTGTTTCGTCAGTCAGTCCCCGTGGGTGTCACTATATGTGTAAATCAGAGCGCCTGTTTTGTCAGTCAGTCCCCGTGGCTGTCACTATATCTATATATCAGAGCACCTGTTTCGTCAGTCAGTCCCCGTGGGTCTCACTATATCTATATATCAGAGCACCTGTTTGGTCAGTCAGTCCCCGTGGGTGTCACTATATCTATATATCAGAGCACCTGTTTCGTCAGTCAGTCCCCGTGGGTGTCACTATATCTATATATCAGAGCACCTGTTTCGTCAGTCAGTCCCCGTGGGTGTCACTATATCTATATATCAGAGCACCTGTTTCGTCAGTCAGTCCCCGTGGGTGTTACTATATCTATATATCAGAGCAGCTGTTTCGTCAGTCAGTCCCCGTGGGTGTCACTATATCTATATATCAGAGCACCTGTTTCGTCAGTCAGTCCCCGTGGGTGTCACTATATCTATATATCAGAGCACCTGTTTCGTCAGTCAGTCCCCGTGGGTGTCACTATATCTATATATCAGAGCACCTGTTTCGTCAGTCAGTCCCCATGGCTGTCACTATATCTATATATCAGAGCACATGTTTCGTCAGTCAGTCCCCGTGGGTGTCACTATATCTATATATCAGAGCACCTGTTTCGTCAGTCAGTCCCCGTGGCTGTCACTATATCTATATATCAGAGCACCTGTTTCGTCAGTCAGTCCCCGTGGGTGTCACTATATCTATAAATCAGAGCACCTGTTTCGTCAGTCAGTCCCCGTGGCTGTCACTATATCTATAAATCAGAGCACCTGTTTCGTCAGTCAGTCCCCGTGGGTGTCACTATATCTATATATCAGAGCACCTGTTTCGTCAGTCAGTCCCCGTGGCTGTCACTATATCTATATATCAGAGCACCTGTTTCGTCAGTCAGTCCCCGTGGGTGTCACTATATCTATAAATCAGAGCACCTGTTTCGTCAGTCAGTCCCCGTGGGTGTCACTATATATATATATATATATATATATATATATATATATATATATATATATATCAGAGCACCTGTTTCGTCAGTCAGTTCCCGTGGGTGTCACTATATCTATATATCAGAGCACCTGTTTCGCCAGTCAGTCCCCGTGGCTGTCACTATATCTATATATCAGAGCACCTGTTTCGTCAGTCAGTCCCCGTGGGTGTCACTATATCTATATATCAGAGCACCTGTTTCGTCAGTCAGTCCCCGTGGGTGTCACTATATCTATATATCAGAGCACCTGTTTCGTCAGTCAGTCCCCGTGGGTGTCACTATATCTATATATCATAGCACCTGTTTCGTCAGTCAGTCCCCGTGGGTGTCACTATATCTATATATCAGAGCACCTGTTTCGTCAGTCAGTTCCCGTGGGTGTCACTATATCTATATATCAGAGCACCTGTTTCGTCAGTCAGTCCCCGTGGGTGTCACTATATCTATATATCAGAGCATCTGTGTCGTCAGTGTCCCCGTGGGTGTCATCACTATATCAACATGCAGCTCATATGTTGTCTGTGTGCCCAAGTGTCAGTAAACGTTTTCTCTCAGTAGATGTGCATGACAGTCTGTCAGGAGGTCCAAGCACGTTGTTTCAGTTTACCCGAGTGTCAGTGCTTACGTAACAACCGACGTTTGGTGGTGCACAACCGGTCCTTAAATAAACCAGGTGCAGCGTCTAGGTATGGATGTTGTGCTCTTTAAATCCGAAGCTGACCTACGTTTGTTAAACAAGCTGGAACCTTTGGTTATATGGTGCTAGCCATGTGTAGTTGGGATGCATTCTGTGTATCACGTGGTAAGTATAGGTCTTGGCATTGCCAGCAAACACTCAGCCACTAGTTTTAAGCCTGGGTCAACAATTGAGCTGAGATATATCTAAAACACTGCAACAGTAAGGATTCGAACGTAAACCACCGGATGGATAGGCGGGGTGCTGGCCACGACACTGCAGCCTATTGCTTTTTGAAAGTGACGTCACCACTAAAGAGTTTTCAAGCCAAGAGAATGAGAGCACCAGGTTTTGTACCTCTTATCTAGGTCTCCATCGCCATAATGACATCACTCCGCAGCTCTTGTGGCTATCCTCAATTAGTTGTTTACAAAATATATTCTTGGATGGCGACGCCAACAACTTATTCTCTATGTATCAGTTTGTTTTGAGCACCCGAACAGGAGCTACACAGATATTATATTATAAACAACTTGAAATTGCCATTTGTCAGCTCTTGCCACAGCAGCGCCCAGTGATGGCCTGCAGTTTGTCAATAAAATAGAACAAAGAGCATATCTGTGTTATTTATGTTCGTGTAAGTGCTGTTACTTCTTCCTCTGCCTTTCTATCCCCCAATGGAGCATAGGACCTCAACCAACTCACGCCAAGTCGTTCTATCCTTCGCCATTGCATGGAGCTCGCCCCATGTCCTCCACATCTTTCTAACTTCATTCTCCAGCTCTCTTCTCCGTGTGTTTTTTGGCCTTCCTTTATTCCTATGCCCCTGTGGGTTTCCATTGTTCTCCCTATATCATAGAGAGTTCTAACATTCCAGGTGCCATTTCTGGAGAAGCTGAGAGAGGAGGCAACAGCCACCCCCCCCCCCTCCCCTATCTACCCCTGATGATTGTCTTGCGTGTCGCCAGTGTTATCTCGTCAATGATGTCACGTCAGTGCTGCCACGTCGATGTTGCCTCGTCGGTATTGTCACGTCGGTGTGATCGGTCGATATTGTTACGTCGATGTTGTCACGGCGGTATTGTCACGTCGATGTCACCTCAGTGTTGCCAGGTACATTCTTCCGTATGGTGGCTCTTTCAAGCACCTACAATCGCATTCTTTAAATACGATCTCAGTTTTTGGTTGATCAAGTCCAGCTGGCTAGGTCTCGTGACCTGGATGGTTGGTTCAACATCCGGTCGATTGTATTGTCCACGGCTGCCTGACCTGACCGCGAGGCCAAGGACGAGTTGACAGACACGGACGGAACATTGTGAGACACGGACAGACACGGACGGCCAGGTGACAGACACGGACGGCCAGTTGACAGACACGGACGGCCAGTTGTCAGACACGGACGGCCAGTTGTCAGACACGGACGGCCAGTTGTCAGACACAGACGGCCAGTTGACAGACACGGACGGCCAGGTGACAGACACAGACGGCCAGTTGACAGACACGGAAGGCCTGAAGACAGACACTGACGGCCAGTTGTCAGATAAACTTGTTTGTCTGATGTTCTTGACACCACGTCTTTATTTAGCCACGGCCATGACTGGAGAAGGCCGTGATTTAGCCTGGTAGGTAGGATATCTGTGTTCACGTGAGCCTACTTGAATGTGCGACTGATGTATTTGTGTCCACGTCATTGAACCCTCTCCTTCACGAGCAAGCAAGGTGGTCCAGACGTAGTTACTGATCGAATAGGGAAATTGGTCTTTGGTGAGATAACGAGAGAGGAACGGGAAAATACATTTGGGGGTCAGAGATTGAAGAAACTTGACTGGGTGTGAGACTGAGCACTGACATTGTACCAGGATTGTCCAGGCTAAGAGTCACAATCTTATATTACCTCAGTGTGTCTGTGTGTACGTCAATGTGTATGAATGTGTGTGTACCTTCCTGCCTGTATGTGTATGCAAGGGAGGGACGTGCGAGAGAGAGAGAGAGAGAGAGAGAGAGAGATGCATTGTCACAAATGGTTGGACAACATCAAGAGATGGACAGAATGAATCTCAAAGGAAGGCACCACGAGGACACATGACAGCGGCTGTTGGAGACTTTACAGCTGACTGTCAGTGCGAAGATGACATTGTGATGCTGATATTCATATAGCCTTTTTGGTAGAACCACATTACCCACCGAGTGCCGATTGGTCTGTACAAAATATGGGACGCTCTGCCCATATGCCCGATGGGCCAAAAGGCGTGAACAGACGATCGAAACTCAGGCTGCGTGGACTTTTATCGTGGTACGCAGGTCGACCCAGCCTTTAATGGGTACCAGGATGGCTGTCCTGGGGAAGTAAAGACGGCTGGCGTAATGCTGACCACATTACCCATCCAGTGCCGATCGGTCTGTAAAAATATAGGACGCTCTTCCCATACACCCGATGCGTCTAAGGCGTGAAAAGGGATCTTTACTTTACTTTTTTTACTTGTTGGTAGAAGAGGACATAGACTTTAGGCTCTCCAGCCATGCCTGTGTCGCAGGCTAGGAGGCAGATGTCACCTAACAGGTCCAGTGGTGGAAATACGTCGGATAGACAAGCATAAGCAGCACACATGGCACTACCTATAACAGGGCTACTCTCACGTGGTCTGTCTGTACAACAGAGACTACCTATAACAGGGCTACTCTCACGTGGTCTGTCTGTACAACAGAGACTACCTACAACAGGGCTACTCTCACGTGGTCTGTCTGTACAACAGAGACTACCTATAACAGGGCTACTCTCACGTGGTCTGTCTGTCCTACTGTCAGTGTTATCCCAACATGGTCAGCTAGTCCAGTCACCCGAAACTCTTTAGATCTGCTGGGATCAGTCAATGCTCTGGTGGTAGTCTAACACAGGCTAGATGATAGTTGTTAGTGGTATGGCGGCGCGGAGGGAGGGCGTTCATAGAGTCACTGACACCATTCTATGTGATGAGCGGCAGCTAGGTAATCGTGGGGGCATTATGTACGTCATTCCATGTGATGAGCGGCAGCTAGGTAATCGTGGGGCCAGTATGTACGTCATTCCATGTGATGAGCGGCAGCTAGGTAATCGTGGGGCCAGTATGTACGTCATTCTATGTGATGAGCGGCAGCTAGGTAATCGTGGGGGCAGTATGTACGTCATTCTATGTGATGAGCGGCAGCTAGGTAATCATGGGGCCAGTATGTACGTCATTCTATGTGATGAGCGGCAGCTAGGTAATCGTGGGGCCAGTATGTACGTCATTCTATGTGATGAGCGGCAGCTAGGTAATCGTGGGGGCAGTATATACGTCATTCTATGTGATGAGCGGCAGCTAGGTAATCGTGGGGGCAGTATGTACGTCATTCTATGTGATGAGCGGCAGCTAGGTAATCGTGAGGGCATTATGTACGTCATTCCATGTGATGAGCGGCAGCTAGGTAATCGTGGGGGCAGTATGTACGTCATTCTATGTGATGAGCGGCAGCTAGGTAATCGTGGGGCCAGTATGTACGTCATTCCATGTGATGAGCGGCAGCTAGGTAATTGTGGGGCCAGTATGTACGTCATTCCATGTGATGAGCGGCAGCTAGGTAATCGTGAAGGCATTATGTACGTCATTCCATGTGATGAGCGGCAACTAGATAATCGTGGGGGCAGTATGTACGTCATTCTATTCTTAATCAGTATGTGGAAACATCAAATATTTAACCATCTTTTGTCATGCTTACTGACTTGTGTGTGTGTGTGTGTGTGTGTGTAAGAGAGAGAGAGAGAGAGTGGCTCGGCCAGGTGCCCGGGTGGGTGGTGGTGTGTGTGTGGGGGAGGGGAGAGATAGAGAGTGGCTAGGTCGTATGCCCGGGTGAGTGGTGTGTGTTTCTTAGCTTGTGCCATGGGCAAGCGTATGAACAAATGAACATAGATGCATGACTGCAGGTCACAAAATAAACACATATGCATCAATGCAGGTCACATGTTGGCACGTTAGTGATTACATCAAGCTGTGCGTGCGTGCCTGTGTGCGTGCGTGCCTGTGTGCGTGCGTGCCTGTGTGCGTGCCTGCCTGTGTGCGTGTCTGCCTGTGTGCGTGTCTGCCTGTGTGCGTGCCTGCCTGTGTGCGTGCCTGCCTGTGTGCTTGAGCTTGATCGTGTGTGTAGTAAGCGATCATGAAGATACCGAACCGATTATAAGGAATGCACATCAAAGACAATTGAACGCGGCGGTTAATATGGCCTGTGTGCTTTCAGTTTTTTGTTGTTTGTTGTTTTGTTAAGTTCTCCTTTCAAAGTTTTCAGTCTGTGAAATTCACATCTCATTAATGAGAATCACACAGGTACCAATCCGATAAATCCCTTTCAACCGTGGAGCCATAAAGCATTGTGCGGCCCCCGTGGTGTAGCAGCTAGAGGCTTGCCTGCCGATCCGAAGGTGGCAGTTTCAGGTCCTGACGCAGCCGAACGTTTGGCTCCCAGTTCCACGCAGCTTAACATAGGTACCTGGTGATGGAGGAGAGGTTGGCAACAGGGAAGATAGAGTGTGATAGACGTGGGAGGTGGGAAATGAAGAGATAATTAGTGATGGAGGAGAGGGTGAAATAGAGAGAAAGAGAAAGAATTCGCTATTTAAATTCACCAGCTGGACATTTAGACTGCGCGCTGAGAGTTGCCTCTTGGTCACTCTAAATCTTAAGTCTGTTGTCTGTTGGGTTAAGTGTGTCGCTTCACCTTCCGCAGTTTGTGGCCAACCCATCTGAATTATTGGCACTTCTCACACGTCTGTTTGTGAATGTAGTGTCTGACGTCATCAGTATTGGTGCACATTGTTAATGATGTGGCTAAGACACACAGGCCCTGCCCCTGATGTGTTTGTGCACGTGTCGGCAGGCAGCAGATGGCGTACCTCGGCAGGTCTCACAGCCAGACGTCTACTGTGTACCTAGCCTTACACACGGCGGCACAGCCTGTAGGTGAGCGGTCTCTAGGCAGGATGTTGAACAATGCTAGTTGCTGAGGTCTGTTGTAGTGGTTGAGAACATCTCGCTAGTCTCTTGGAGTTGGAAGCTGCCGGCCACTAGTCGTTAAGACGAACCTGTCTGACATGTCCACGTATATACTTTCTGTGCTGCTGCTTCAGTTTGCTCACACTTCATACAGACTCTCTCGCTCTCTCTCTCTCTCTGACCTCTCCACTGAAAACCTTGTACAGATGATTCCTGTCTCTCTCTCTCTCTCATCTCTCCACTGAAAACCGTGTACATATGATTCATCTCTCTCATCTCTCCACTGAAAACCTCTCTCTCTCTCTCTCTCTCTCTCTCTCTCTCTCTCTCTCTCTCTCTCTCTCATGTCACCATTGAAAACCTTGTACATATAATTCATAACTCTTTCTCTCTCATCTCTCCACTGAAAAACGTGAACATATGATTCCTATCTCTTTCTCTCTCATCTCTCCACTGAAAACCTTGTACATATGATTACTCTCTCTCTCTCTCTCTCTCTCTCTCTCTCTCTCTCTCTCATGTCACCATTGAAAACCGTGTACATATGATTCCCGTCTCCCTCTCTCTCTCTCTTTCTCTCTCTCTCTCTCTCTCTCTCTCTCTCTCTCTCTCTCTCTCTCTCTCATGTCCCCATTTGAAAACCGTGTACATATGATTCCCGTCTCTCTCTCTCTCTCTCTCTCTCTCTCTCTCTCTCTCTCTCTCTCTCTCTCATGTCCCCATTGAAAACCGTGTACATATGATTCCCGTCTCTCTCTCTCTCTCTCTCTCTCTCTCTCTCTCTCTCATCTCTCCACTGAAAACCATGTGATTCCTATCTCTCTTTCTCTCATCTTTCCACTGAAAAACTTGTACACATGATTCCCCCCCCTCTCTCTCTCTCTCTCTCTCTCTCTCTCTCTCACTCTCTCTCTCTCTCTCTCACACTCTCTCTCTCTCTCTCTCACTCTCTCTCTCTCTCTCTCTCTCTCTCTCTCTCTCTCATATCTAAACTGAAAACCTTGTACAGATGATTGTACTGCTGGTTTCTTATAACGGCACATTTCTGAGATATTGATGTGACTAACAATGTGTGCGCACCTGATTGTCACATACCTGCAGATTGTTCATTTCATATGTGAAGCGATCCATGACGGATTTTTTATAGCCCGTCCAACATACAATGAAAAATCCACAAGTGACGGAAGATAAATGCGCGAGAGAGAGAAAGAAAGAGAGAGAGAGAAAGAGAGAGAGAGATATATAGAGAGAGAGAGCGTGTCTTCAGCAGTTCCCGTTACTACTGTAATCTCATGTCTTCAACAGTTCATGTTACTACTGTAATCTCATGTCTTCAGCAGTTCCCGTTACTACTGTAATCTCATGTCTTCAGCAGTTCATGTTACTACTGTAATCTCATGTCTTCAGCAGTTCCCGTTACTACTGTAATCTCATGTCTTCAGCAGTTCATGTTACTACTGTAATCTCATGTCTTCAACAGTTTATGTTACTACTGTAATTTCATGTCTTCAACAGTTCATGTTACTACTGTAATCTCATGTCTTCAACAGTTCATGTTACTACTGTAATCTCATGTCTTCAACAGTTCATGTTGCTACTGTAATCTCATCTATTCAACAGTCACTGTTACTACTGTAATCTCATGTCTTCAACAGTTCCCCTTACTACTGTAATATTATGTCTTTAACAGTTCATTTTACTACTGTAATCTTATGTCTTAAACAGTTCCCGTTACTACTGTAATCTCATGTCTTCAACAGTTCATATTACTACTGTAATCTCATGTCTTCAACGGTTCCCGTTACTACTGTAATCTCATGTCTTCAACAGTTCATATTACTACTGTAATCTCATGTCTTCAACGGTTCCCGTTACTACTGTAATCTCATGTCTTCAACAGTTCATATTACTACTGTAATCTCATGTCTTCAACGGTTCCCGTTACTACTGTAATCTCATGTCTTCAACGGTTCCCGTTACTACTGTAATCTCATGTCTTCAACAGTTTCATGTTACTATTGTAATCTCATGCTTTCAACGATTCCCGTTTCTACTGTAATCTCATGTTTTCAACAGTTCTCGTTACTACTGTAATCTCATGTCTTCAACAGTTCCCCTTACTACTGTAATATCATGTCTTCAACAGTTCCCGTTACTACTGTAATCTCATGTCTTCAACCTTTCCCGTTACTACTGTAATCTCATGTCTTCAACAGTTCCCGTTACTACTGTAATCTCATGTCTTCAACAGTTCCCGTTACTACTGTAATCTCATGTCTTCAACAGTTCCCGTTACTACTGTAATCTCATGTTTTCAACCTTTCCCGTTACTACTGTAATCTCATGTCTTCAACAGTTCCCGTTACTACTGTAATCTCATGTTTTCAACAGTTCCCGTTACTACTGTAATCTCATGTTTTCAACAGTTCCCGTTACTACTGTAATCTCATGTCTTCAACGGTTCCCGTTACTACTGTAATCTCATGTCTTCAACGGTTCCCGTTACTACTGTAATCTCATGTTTTCAACGTTCCTGTTACTACTGTAATCTCATGTTTTCAACAGTTCCTGTTACTACTGTAAGCATAATGACTGTATGCGTTTGATGGGTGTCGTGTTTTGTTTATATACTGCACATAAGGCAACATCTTCTTCTTCTTCTTCTTCGTTGCGTTCACTCTTTGTAAACTCCAGCAAAAAGTGTATCCACCTTCAGACTCTTGTTTTAGAACCTCAGTGTTGCCTGGAAATCCCTTTTACAGATCCGACTTATGTGCATGCAGACTGTTGGTTCCTTGCCCTCTCTGGCAGATGCACTCCAACTTTGAAGTAACCCCCTAGCTAATGTACTCCTACGACATGTTTATTGGGGAGACGATGGGTCTGTTTTCCTCACAACTTGGCATCGGAACCCACACGGGAAATATTAAGCAAAATAAAAACTAGATAGGTAGCACACATCTGGTTTGTACTGTAGCAACATTCTGACCCTAAAACGCACACACGTAACACTGCTCATCTTCCCCCTCACGCCTAACCCATCAACATCAGTAGCCATCGTGTGTGCTCCAGGCAGATTGATCTTGGCAATCACTAGTTATAAATCTGAAGTGGGCGTGGCGCACGCGAGGGTTCATGGCACCCTGACCCGACCCCGTGGTTGACCTGAACCTGGCACTGCGAATTCAATCAAGGCATGTCTGCCAACGCAAATAACACCGGATTGTTTTATTCGTGTTAAATCTCTCCGACAAGGCTCGTTCAGTTCTACTTACTTTCATTGTATGTAACTTACATAATCTTTCTTGTCAAGCAGAGGCGCTACATAACGAGGTAGTTCCATACAAAGAGAGATACAAGACAAAGTGTTAATCTGTGGGGGAACGAAGACAAATACTTGGAACATGGCATATATACACTCACAAATACTTAGCTAAAACATGGGATTAGTAGTCACAGATACTTAGCTAAAACATGGGATTAGTAGTCACAGATACTTAGCTAAAACATGGGATTAGTAGTCACAGATACTTAGCTAAAACATGGGATTAGTAGTCACAGATACTTAGCTAAAACATGGGATTAGTAGTCACAGATACTTAGCTAAAACATGGGATTAGTAGTCACAGATAAGCTAAAACATGGGATTAGTAGTCACAGATACTTAGCTGAAACATGGGATTAGTAGTCACAGATACTTAGCTGAAACATGGGATTAGTGGTCACGAATACATAGCTAAAACATTTTATTTGTACAGTCACAGATACATAGTTGAAACATGGGATTACTACAGTCACAGATACATATCTGAAACATGGGATTACTACAGTCACAGATACATATCTGAAACATGGGATTACTACAGTCACAGATACATAGTTGAAACATGGGATTACAACAGTCACAGATACATAGTTGAAACATGGAATTACTACAGTCACAGATACATAGCTGAAACATGGGATTACTACAGTCACAAATACAAAGCTGAAACATGGGATTACTACAGTCACAGATACTTATCTGAAACATGGGATTACTACAGTCACAGATACATAGCTGAAACATAGGATTACTACAGTCACAGATACTTAGCCGAAACGTGGGATTACTACAGTCACAGATACTTAGCCGAAACGTGGGATTACTACAGTCACAGATACTTAGCCGAAACGTGGGATTACTACAGTCACAAATACATAGTTGAAACATTGGATTACTACAGTCACAGATACTTAGCTGAAACATTGGATTACTACAGTCACAGATACTTATCTGAAACATGGGATTACTACAGTCACAGATACATAGCTGAAACATAGGATTACTAGTCACAGATACTTAGCCGAAACGTGGGATTACTGCAGTCACAGATACATAGCTGAAACATGGGATTACTCCAGTCACAAATACATAGCTGAAACATGGGATTACTACAGTCACAGATACATTACTGAAACATGGGATTACTACAGTCACAGATACATAGCTGAAACATAGGATTACTACAGTCACAGATACATAGCTGAAACATGGGATTACTCCACAGAGTCACAGATTACATAGCTACAAAGCTGAACATGGGATTACTACAGTCACAGATACATAGCTACAACAGATTACTACTGAAACTTATCTGAAACATGGGATTACTACAGTCACAGATACATAGCTGAAACATAGGATTACTACAGTCACAGATACATAACTGAAACATAGGATTACTACAGTCACAGATACATAGCTGAAACATGGGATTACTACAGTCACAGATACATAGCTGAAACATGGGATTACTACAGTCACAGATACATAGCTGAAACATGGGATTACTACAGTCACAGATACATAGCTGAAACATGGGATTACTACAGTCACAGATACATAGCTGAAACATAGGATTACTACAGTCACAGATACTTAGCTGAAACATGGGATTACTACAGTCACAGATACTTAGCTGAAACATGGGATTACTACAGTCACAGATACTTAGCTGAAACATGGGATTACTACAGTCACAGATACATAGCTGAAACATAGGATTACTACAGTCACAGATACATATAGCTGAAACATACAGGATACTTACTACAGTCACAGATACTTAGCTGAAACAGTCACAGATGGGATGAAACATACATTACTACAGTCACAGATACATAGCTGAAACATAGAATTACTACAGTCACAGATACTTACAAACATAGGATTACTACAGTCACTGAAACATAGCTGGATTACTACAGTCACAGATACTTAGCTGAAACATGGGGATTATACAGTACTACTGAAAACATGGGATTGCTACAGTCACAGATACTTAGCTGAAACATGGGATTACTACAGTCACAGATACATAGCTGAAACATGGGATACTTACAGTCACAGATACTTAGCTGAAACATAGGATTACTACAGTCACAGATACTTGGAAAACAGCTGAAACACTTGGGAGATTACTACAGTCACAGATACTTAGCTGAAACATGGGATTACTACAGTCACAGATACTTAGCTGAAACATGGGATTACTACAGTCACAGATACTTAGCTGAAACATGGGATTACTACAGTCACAGATACTTAGCTGAAACATAGGATTACTACAGTCACAGATACAGTCACATATACATAGCTGAAACATAGGATTACTACAGTCACATGGGATACTTAGCTGAAACATAGCTGAATTACTACAGTCACAGATACTTAGCTGAAACATGGGATTATTACAGTCACGATAACTGAAAACATAGGATTACTACAGTCACAGATACATAGCTGAAACATAGGATTACTACAGTCACAGATACTTAGCTGAAACATGGGATTACTACAGTCACAGATACATAACTGAAACATAGGATTACTACAGTCACAGACACATAGCTGAAACATAGGATTACTACAGTCACAGATACTTAGCCGAAACGTGGGATTACTACAGTCACAAATATACTTGGAACGTGGGAGTAGTATAGACAGAAAAACGTCATTCTTGCCACCGAAAGAATATAATTATTGAGAAAATGTTGATTAATTTTGCTTGACCTTGTCCTTCTGTTAGTCTCTGAGGTGTCCGTGTGCTAGCCTCACGCCGAACTCGTCCTTCAGATAGTCTCTGAGGTGTCCGTGTGCTAGCCTCACGCCGAACTCGTCCTTCAAATAGTCTCTGAGGTGTCCGTGTGCTAGCCTCACGCCGAACTCATCCTTCAGATAGTCTCTGAGGTGTCCGTGTGCTAGCCTCACGCCGAACTCGTCCTGTAGATAGTCTCTGAGGTGTCCGTGTGCTAGCCTCACGCCGAACTCGTCCTTCAGACAGTCTCTGAGGTGTCCGTGTGCTAGCCTCACGCCGAACTCGTCCTGTAGATAGTCTCTGAGGTGTCCGTGTGCTAGCCTCACGCCGAACTCGTCCTTCAGACAGTCTCTGAGGTGTCCGTGTGCTAGCCTCACGCCGAACTCGCCCTGCAGATAGTCTCTGAGGTGTCCGTGTTCTAGACTTTCGTCGAACTTGTCCTTCAGACAGTCTCTGAGGTGTCCGTGTGCTATTCTCATGCCGATGGTCTCTGAAGTTTCCGAATGCTAGGGTCAGTGTCCTACAATAATACCCACTCTAACAGCAAGACGAAGGACGTATTTTCACGTGTGGCATAATTGATATATGGTGCTGCGACCATAGGTTAGACCATCGCTAGATGGGTCATGTGGTGAAAACATTTAGCGGCCTTTATTTCCTGGGTAGTTTCCTCTACGCATTTCAAACTAAGTCGGTCTGGATCATTGAAAACATACTGCCAACACAGGAATTCCAACACACGACCTCCGATGCTGGATCTAGCATTCTGCAGATCGCTTTTTCGCCGCGTCCAAAGAAAACTCACAGGTGTCAAATATCAGTGCAGTGGGATGACCACCTGGTCAGTTTGGTTAGCCGCTGGCTGCTAGGAAATCTTGATGCGGTTCAAATCTGCATCTATTGTGTGTGTCTAGTTAACATCTCAACATGGCTGTGACTCGGTTCTTATGCAGTCAGTTGTAGATAAGTTCTGACATCAGTCGGTTGAAGTCAGAATCCCCGGATGAATTGCTGTCACTGGGTGCTGTTTGCTCCAGATCTGTTAGAATATGGAAGAGGGGGGGGGGGGTGTAGCGGCGAGCGCCGGCA
>CAJHNH020001981.1:60000-75000 GCA_905116865.2 Candidula unifasciata | reverse complement strand
CAGTTTCTGCATGTTTGGCGTTAGCATCGTTAGCATGAAGCCAGGGTTCTTGTCCTTATGTTCCAGGCGTAAACCAGAAGGTGTATTTGTAATAAACAGTCAACAGTAATAGTAAATAGTCAACAGTAATAGTAAATAGTCAACAGTAATAGTAAATAGTCAACAGTAATAGTAAATAGTCAATAGTCAACTGTAATAGTCAACTGTAATAGTCAACAGTAATAGTAAATAGTCAGCAGTCAACTTAATGCATCTCCCTTCGTCAGTGGAAGTGAACGCGGTATGAAAAGTCGTTACATGCACGCCTGACCACTGGGTCCAGCCTAGAACTCTGTGAGATGATGACAGTAGGATGACACCTGACCATGGGGTCCAGCCTAGAACTATGTGAGACGATGACAGTAGGATGACACCTGGCCATGGGGTCCAGCCTAGAACTATGTGAGACGATGACAGTAGGATGACACCTGGCCATGGGGTCCAGCCTAGAACTATGTGAGACGATGACAGTAGGATGACACCTGGCCATGGGGTCCAGCCTAGAACTATGTGAGACGATGACAGTAGGATGACACCTGGCTGAGAAGCTGGACCAATTAGGTAGTCAAGATTATGTTATGCTCGAAGCAATATTCTTGAGGTGCCGCGGATCCAGAAGATAAAATACAAGCACTTTAAGTCTGTCTTCAAGATCTTATCTAGCGCGATCTAGCACACAATCATCTTCATACGTCGCAAACTGAAATATCAGACAGAACACAAGGCTGGGTTTCTGTGAGACAGTCAGAGCAGACCAACACTGAGTGGACACAGTACATAGGACACGTGGAATGGACACGGTACATAAGACACACACTCAGCGGACAGAGGACATCAGAGACACGGGGAACTAGAAATATCCTGGACAAGGGGAATTAGAAATAAACCAACGGGACATTAGAGATACAATGAGTGGATAAGGGACAATAGAGATACACTGAGTGGATACAGGACATTAGAGATACACTGAGTGGATACAGGCAATAGAGATACACCGAGTGGATACAGGACATTAGAGATATACTGAGTGGATACAGCACATTAGAGATACACCTAGTGGATACAGGACATTAGAGATACACCGAGTGGATACAGCACATTAGAGATACACTGAGTGGATACAGGACATTAGAGATACACTGAGTGGATACAGGAAATTAGAGATACACCGAGTGGATACAGGACATTAGAGATACACTGAGTGGATACAGGACATTAGAGATACATCAAGTGGATACAGGACATTAGAGATACACCGAGTGGATACAGGACATTAGAGATACACCGAGTGGATACAGGACAATAGAGATACACCGAGTGGATACAGGACATTAGAGATACACTGAGTGGATACAGGAAATTAGAGATATACTGAGTGGATACAGGATATTAGAGATATACTGAGTGGATACAGCACATTAGAGATACACCGAGTGGATACAGGACATTAGAGATACACCGAGTGGATACAGGACATTAGAGATACACTGAGTGGATACAGGACATTAGAGATACATTGAGTGGATACAGGGCATTAGAGATACACCGAGTGGATACAGCACATTAGAGATACACCGAGTGGATACAGCACATTAGAGATACACTGAGTGGATACAGCACATTAGAGATACACTGAGTGGAGACAGTCCATTGAAGATACACTAAGTGAACACATGACATTAGATATACACTGAATGGATACAGGCCATTACACCATACATATACGGTGCACGTTCCCACCACAATGCGAGAACATAGCGAGCATTTTTGAGTTGAAAGCACCTTCCCTCACAACCCCGCCCCCCCCCCCCCCCCACCCCCTACCTCCCCCCTTTTTTTAAAAACGTATGATGGAGAAGATATTGCAGAGCTGTCATTTCAAACTCTAAGAAATTCCAACCTGCCCAAGATATCATTAAAAGCCGCGTTGTGCCAGCCACAACACACGTTCACTTTTTGTGTTATCTGGTAGTGTTTACTTGTATACGTTCTTGGGCTTAATCGGGAGTTATGGACTGACGTTGTTTGTCAGCGAAGTTCATCTCTCTGTATTCACATCCTGCACTTTCTAAGGGTTCACCGATGCATCACTTTTTTGTCTCAGTTCTATCTCAGTGTTCTCATATCCTTCACTGCTTCATCGCAGCCCTTACTGTTCTTATCTTTCACTGTTCTACTTTAGTGCTCTTATCTTTCACTGTTCTACTTAAGTGCTCTTATCTTTCACTGTTCTTCCTCAGTGACCTCATCGTTTACTGTTCTGTCTGAGTGCTCTCGTCTTTCACCTTCTATCACAGTGTTCTTATCGTTCACTTTCCTGCGTCTTTCAACTTCCATCACAGTGTTCTTATCGTTCACTTTCCTGCGTCTTTCACCTTCCATCACAGTGTTCTTATCGTTCACTTTCCTGCGACTTTCACCTTCCATCACAGTGTTCTTATCGTTCACTTTCCTGCGTCTTTCACCTTCCATCACAGTGTTCTTATCGTTCACTTTCCTGCGTCTTTCACCTTCCATCACAGTGTTCTTATCGTTCACTTTCCTGCGTCTTTCACCTTCCATCACAGTGTTCTTATCGTTCACTTTCCTGCGTCTTTCACCTCCATCACAGTGTTCTTATCGTTCACTTTCCTGCGTCTTTCAACCTTCCATCACAGTGTTCTTATCGTTCACTTTCCTGCGTCTTTCACCTTCCATCACAGTGTTCTTATCGTTCACTTTCCTGCGTCTTTCACCTTCCATCACAGTGTTCTTATCGTTCACTTTCCTGCGTCTTTCACCTTCCATCACAGTGTTCTTATCGTTCACTTTCCTGCGTCTTTTCATCGTCTTAGCTCATTGTTCCGTGTCAGATGAATATTTCGGTGTTTAATCTGTCGTTTTATCTGATGTGTTGAAACTGATTCACATCAATGTTCTATGTGACTGCAGTGTCGTATTGTATAGTCTCAATGTTCTGATTCTATCCAAAATTCCGGTAGTCCATTTGCATCTTTCACCTGTTTGTTGTTATTTCATTGTTCTGCTTCAGTGTTATGTCACATTGTTCTGCTTCAGTGTTATGTCACATTGTTCTGCTTCAGTGTTATGTCACATTGTTCTGCTTCATTGTTATGTCACATTGTTTTGCTTCATTGTTATGTCACATTGTTTTGCTTCATTGTTATGTCACATTGTTCTGCTTCAGTGTTATGTCACATTGTTCTGCTTCATTGTTATGTCACATTGTTTTGCTTCATTGTTATGTCACATTGTTTTGTTTCAGTGTTATGTCACATTGTTTTGTTTCAGTGTTATGTCACATTGTTTTGTTTCAGTGTTATGTCACATTGTTTTGCTTCAGTGTTATGTCACATTGTTTTGTTTCATTGTTATGTCACATTGTTTTGCTTCATTGTTATTGCAATATGTTTTCTTCTACTTGCAGTAAGTAGTTGATGACCTTTGGCTTGTCGTCTAGGAAATGATGTGTCTAGTGAATGCTTTTAGCACACATTCTTAAGATGAGGTTACCAGGACAAGACGACACTAACTTCGAAGTACAAAACAGTTTATTGACATCTCATCACTTACATGGACTGTCCCGTCTATGTCCTGATTCACAGCTTACAGGCACCACATTGTTCAGATGCCAACACGCTGACTTCTCACACATTCATCGACCAGAGTTCGGCGCCTTCAATTCCACATCGCCGCATAGATGGATCTGGTTGTTACCACATTACCTGGCTGGACTTGGCTTTGATGGATGTTGTCGATTGGTCTTCCTCTCGCAACAATCAGTCTCACGTTGTCATTCTCACCAACACTCTCACGTTGGTTCGCTGTGACGGTCAACACATACTAACACATTGTAGACTGCCGCAGCCATTTCTAAGCTGTCACTCTTCGTTGAGACGAAAATATCTGAATGTGCAGCATAATAATTTTCTCCGATTTGTTCCAAATGGTTGACGGTCATCGGTTTTTTATTTTAAAAACGTTGCCTTAGGCCCTGGAAGCGACTCAAGTAATTAACTTCTTATTAACAAGTAATTTGTAATCGTTTTTGATGTTAGCTGCATCCATGCACTTTTGAAATGTGTTCTGCACTTCAGACAAGTAGTCAGTGAACGTCTGATTGCTTCTCGGTTTTAACTCAACAAACTGCTTCCTTTAACCCATTTGTTATAGATTGTAGTGCTTCGTTATTGTTTCTTTCACGTACTCCATGTTCAATCTCCCATTTTCTGGGATGAATTCCGAGATCTCCAGTGGCTCAAATGCCAAGTGTTTTTGGAAGATCAGTACATAGTCCTCTTTAGGAACTCTATTCATGCGTATCTGGAGTTCAAAGTTGACAGTCCCTGACACTACGTCTTTATGCTCACAATTATTTCTCACTATACCTCTGTACTTTTTGTATTTGTTCTCTTTATAGCCTTGAGTCTTTTCTTTTCTATGGTTGCCACTGTCCTAGATTCATTCTCCATCTCTTTAGTTTTTACCTGCGTCTCGGCTTTTCTTTATCTGCGTGAAGTTGTACTGGTAGTCTGTGTCTTTCTAGGTGCATCTCTTTCTCTTGTATCTCTTTCTGTTGTAGCAATTCTTTCTCTTTAATCTCTGTCTGTTGTAGCAATTCTTTTTTTCCCCGTAATCTCGTTTTCTTTCTCCTTTAAACAAATGTCGTGTTTCCTGGAGAAGCTTTTTCTGTTATTGGTCCTCCTCTTAATCCTTTCCTTCTCCTCTGCTAGTTTTTCGTGTTTTTTGGTCTACATATTTCCTTAGTTCTTCTTCTTGGAGACCTAGCTCCATTCCGATAGCAACCTATTGAGAGATCCAAGACATGGTTGAATCCGATGTTTCATTTTTCCAATCACAACAATTGTCCTTACATTCCGATTACAATGCCCTTTAACCTTCCTGTTAATCTCAAAACAGTGTCAAAGTAATTAAACAATCAACAGTAAAATTCAAATTAATTATAAGTGATTGTGACCGATGAATGCATCCAAGTTGTTTTTGTATCAATCTGGGATCTAATATTGTAAAATTCAATTCATTTAACCCCCCCCCCCCGCCCCCCCCCCCAAAAAAAAAAAACACATTGTTTATTATATCTATTCACAGAAATATGTAATTAACTTTCATTAACATAATTATCAAATGAAATCAACAAATATTACACACCCAGAGTGTCGATATCACAGTATTAATATTAGCTTACTCTTGCTGAAGATTGTAATTTTTCTCAGTAGCCATTTGCTCTAACTGTATTTAACGCAGATGTCTCCTAAATTTAGATCTATAATAGATCATTTATACAGTAAACAATTTGGAAGAGTGCTGCAACTAATTCTGGAACAATGGACATTATATCAAATGAGTATTAGTCAGTCAATTCAGTTGTTAAAATAATTGTAAACAGATCAAAACTCTCTGTAATAAATACCCTCATTATTAATCCCGTTTACTGACTCTTAAATGATTAATAAATTTTAGTTACTAAATATAAATAACTATATAAATAACTCTAAATGATTTTATAAATTATTTTGAATAATAATAAATAATTATAGATTACTGTTACAAACTCCTTAAATGACTATAGCTCACACTATAAACCTAATAACTGATTATAAATACTTTTAATCATCATCATCATCATTATCATCATCATGAACCACTTCTGCCGTTAAGCGCCGTGGGGAGGAATAATTTGCGATCCAGTGTACGTTGGCTGCCACTGGCTATTGTCATGCCGTGAAGGCATAGAGTGTCTTTAATGTTGTCGATCCATTTTTTCCTCGGTCGTCCTCTTGCTCTTGTAGTTGATCTTCTGAGATGTATTGCTTGTGATGGTATTTGATCTTGCTGCATTCTAACGAGATGGCCAAACCACTTGATCTGCTATTTCTGGATGAATCCAGTACAAGGGGTCGTTCCCACAATTTGCCTGATAATTTCATTATTCACTCAATCTCGTATGGTTAGGTTGGCTGCTTTTCTCAGGCACCTCATCTCGCAGGTGGTAATTTTGCCTATATGGTCTTTAGATAGTGTCCATATTTGGCACTGGTAGCTTAATGTTGGAATAAACAAGCGAGAGCTAAACATGGAGTCGGTTTTATAATTCACCTCCGATAATTAATACTTGTAATGGTCATTAGAAAGTGTTATCAATAATCTAAATACAGAAAAGTTGTCAATAATTTTGTATATATGTATCACACACAGTAAACAAAATTATTTCGAATAAATTTACTAATTAAGTTACTGGTAAACACCTACTTCTGAAAATTTTTTTTTAAATAAATAAATCCTTAAACAATAAATGAATAAAGATTTTCAAGAAATATTTGTAATACTAATTAGACAGCTATAGTCCCAACCATAATTCAGTTTCAAAATAACACAGTATTATTATAATAAACGTGAATGGTACTTGCAATATATAATAATTAATGTCGACTGCGTGAACTACTGTTGTAGTGTTTTTTCATTGCACAGTATAATTCCAGTTGACTATAATACACCAATGACCAACGTTATTCTTCCGGTAAATAAATGGAGTTTGTTGTTTTTTGCATCCATGTTCTAACCAAACTTCTGTAGAATTTGTGTTGTTTATAATTCAGCACTGGTACACAATTGTTCATCCACACAATTTTTAAAAATGAAATAGTATGTAGTAAACACTTTCTGTAAAGTTATTAATTGAAAGAATCAAACACTACCTAGTATGTCCCATGTTGTTACGGTGCAATCCAGTTGTGTATAGCCTTCACAATTAATCTGTCTCGTTTTCAAATAATTCAGTTAATTTCCGATTTTATTTTATCAAATTGTCCAAATGTCAGCACTCCAGATGATTTCTCGTCGCTGTGTATTCTTAACAAATGCGGTGTCGCTTTGATGTGTAGACTTAAAAATGACGGTGCTAATTAAGAAAAGCCTGACGCATCACTCTACTATCAACAGAAAAAGAGAATAATTAAATCAATCAGAAAGCCACTAAAACCGGCACAGGACGATTACCATATTGTGGACAGACCAGAGCAAGTTATTATTCTACGCCTTAGAACAAGACACAGTCCACTTGGCAGCTGCATGTACACACAATTTAAAATCAGTCATGTGTACATGTGGATTGACAACTGAGGCACGAGATCACTCCTCCAAGACCGTCCCAGAAACAGTATCCAGGCAAAATTGTTGGCCAAGAGAAACACCACTGCAAGCCAAACTTACGGGTCGCTGAATGAATTACAACAGACTGTGACATTTATACTAGGGACAACATTGCACATTCAGATTTCAAGCGAACGAAAGAAAAAGAAGATATCTCATTGTTCTGCTTCAGTTTTGTGTCTTATCGCTCTGCTTCAAGATTATGTTTCTAAAACATTTATTTTAAATATAAAGATGACATAAACTTCATATTGTGAAGGAACGACAAGGAAACATATGGCAGACATTTACTGATCTGACACACATGACTTGTAGTGATCTGTCACAGGAGACGTTCACAAATCTGATACGGTAGACTTGTTCAGATCTGTCACGGCAGACACGTACAGATCTGTCACGGTAGACATGTGCAGATCTGTCACGGCAGACATGTACAGATCTGTCACGGGAGACATGTGCAGATCTGTCACGGGAGCCATGTACAGATCTGTCATGGTAGACATGTACAGATCTGTCACGGTAGACATGTGCAGATATCTCACGGCAGACATGTACAGATCTGTCACGGCAGACATGTACAGATCTGTCACGGCAGACATGTACAGATATGTCACGGGAGACATGTACAGATATCTCACAGCAGACATGTAAGATCTGTCACAGCAGACATGTACAGATCTGTCACAGCAGACATGTACAGATCTGTCACGGGAGACATGTACAGATCTGTCACAGCAGACATGTACAGATCTGTCACGGCAGACATGTACAGATCTGTCACGGGAGACATGTACAGATATCTCACGGCAGACATGTACAGATCTGTCACAGCAGACATGTGCAGATCTGTCACGGGAGACATGTACAGATCTGTCACAGCAGACATGTACAGATCTGTCACGGCCGACATGTGCAGATATCTCACGGCTATACCATACTGTGACGTGACGCGTGGTTTAAATGTTTATGTTGTTGAGTAGGGATCTTCCTTTCAACACATTCTCTCCACTAGATAAACCGAACTAAAATCTGAGCTATGTTGCTCTCAGACAAAGTCCTGGATAACCAAGAAAACAGCCATATTGGCTCGTTAAGTATATTAACATTAGCTAAACTTGGTACCCACAAGAGAAGGCAAGGAATTTTAGATGTCTAACATACTAAATGAATTATTAGACAGGGCAAGTGATTCCTTCGTCATCTACCTTCTCCCGGTGTTATTATTAATAATTAAAGAATTTTTATCATATTATATGAGCCCCCACCAAATGGTAATCTATCCTAACAGTTTAATTAAACATGTAAGAACAGACATTTGGAATTTAACAAACTATGTAGTTTAAAACTTGACATACAGCTTTATTTACTACAATGAAATTCCCAGTTTGTTGATTTACACAAACAGTGACTGGTTAATGAAAGTGATACGCTTCAGCGAGACAAACAGCTCGGGGTTTAGAGTGGTATGATAATGATGATAAAAGGTTAACATAAAGGGGTTAACTCAACTTATAAGCCTCTGACAGCCGTGAGGAACTGTCAAGCTTGTCCAACTCTACCTTGCCTGTTGTCTGCCTGTTTCAGCTTATTCCCCACCTCGTTCTCCACCTCGTTCTCCACCTCGTTCTCCACCTCGTTCTCCACCTCGTTCACCACCTCGTTCCCAGCTGGCCGAGTCTAACACAATGTAGTCTCTTTCATGGACTGATCGTCACATGGGCGCTGTAATCATGGAAACAAAACACATACGTGTAGTATCTTGACTTACACTAAGAATACATGTATTAATTAAGATAACATATAATAATAAAATATCCCATCACTCCTCCTCATATTCCACATTCTCTCCAGTCTAGTCTGAAGGTCTTTTGTCTTACATGGGCGTCACATATCCTGCCTTCCCTCAAATGCTATGTCATGATAGTTGACTTTCTAAGTCTGTTGTCCGTCTTCACTCAGACTTCGAATTGGCTGACATAGATTTGACATAAACATGTGGCGCAGGTTATGTGCTGAACACGCAAACAATTTATATGTGCACGCTGTCCTGAATATTATCTTTCAGTGACCGTGAATTCTATACACCCATCATTCTTCCCCTGGGGTTATAAATCCCCTGTTTAGTTGAACACATTAAGTGAGCACATGGTGGGCACACAAAACGTAGCAGCATCCCTGCACATATGGGCATGATTTCCCACAGTCCAAACTCATATTTTGGCTGATCATGGAAACAATATAATTACATTTCATTATAGCAAATGTCCTTGTTCACATCTTATTTTATACACATGAAAACATACACTGAAAAACATGTGACACAAACATACAAGAAATAGGAATAGTTTAGCAGTTCCCTAACTGAGATGCTGAATACTCACACAGAACTATTTCAAGCAGAATGTGCAGACAAATTAGGAAAAGGTAGTATAGACTAAGCTTAACTCCCTAACCTAAGTATACAAGATTAAAATTAATATTTTCTCTCACCTGGGAACTTTTCCATCTATCGCCAAACTAGAGTACGACAGTAAAATATACCTTTACGTCGACCTGTGTTTGTTTGCCGGCAGGCTGCGATTAATGACGGGAATTCCACAGGCTCGAAGTATAAGTATCAATCTATTGTTCAAATTAAACTCCTCCCTTTCCTTAGTTTTTACCCAACCCTCAAGATGTTGGCGTAAGCTCCGCCTCTGAAGTACCTATCAAATCAAATTGGCTAACCAGTGACCTGTCACTCACAGTGAACGGCCTACAGTGCGACCTTGACCAAGATAAAACATTCCTAATTGCCAAACACCTGTTCTCCCCAGAATTACACTGACGTGTTAAACTTTAAACTTCTCGTCGCCTCTATGTCTACAGTCCGCTCAATTCGTGTTAGGTAATCTTTTATGACCTACGGTCCAGCTCAGGTGTGATGCTAAGTTCCCCGTTCGCTGGCCTCTACAGTCTGTGGTCAGGAGATAACATTCTGACACTGGCATGAGAATAGAATTCCTAGCTACAGTGTAAAGTTTTAGGTAATATTACCCAAGGTTGGGTTGCTTTGTCTGGACTAGGGACTGGAAACGTTTAAATCAAACGGTTTAAAGTAACATTTGGTTTAAGGGCATAGTCTCTTGTCTCTCAATAACCAGAAGAACTTATTACAAGTACTAACTTCTGGAATCACTGAGATCGTCTCGTGACACATACGGTTGAGGATTATTAACATTCCTGATAAAGTCAGTGCTATTGCTACAGCTTTAACCCCAGTTAATGAAGGAAGTAGCTAAGACTTCAACGAGAGCTGCTTTTATAATCAAGCATTTACAATTGCTCATTGTAACAAAATAAATAAACACAATAGACGAAATAAAAATTTTGCTTTTTTCACATTTGTATTCGCTTTTCACGTTGAAATATTTGGTAAATCGTTAAAATGTTGATCCTATTTAACTGAATTGATTCATTATCAACCATGTCCCCAGCAATTTATTTCACTGACATTGAACAAATTCACAAGAACTAGAAAAGGATGATGGTTTTAGAACATCTCCTGAAATTTCTATAAAAAGCCAAACAAGTTCAAGATGGCCGCCACGATCATGTGACGTATTTGCGCAGTATGTCTTACTTTAATATGTAGCAAACCATCCGCAATGATGTTCTGAACGTTTCAAAACCTACATTCGTTTTTGAAATTTTTTATCAATTTTATTAGAAAACCAGTCATTTTATGGAAAAATCTCCAAACACCCTTGGTGATGTGAGACATGCGCCGGATTGTTGGTCTGCAAAGTGTTAATACTCACAGTGCCTGTCTTCTTCCACGTCTGCCTCCCCCCCCCCCCCCCCGCACTGTAGTTCAAGAGTTCAACAAAGCACGGTTCCGTGGCAGGCGGTTGGGGGAAAAAAAGGGGTGGGGGCGTTTTCCAGAACTGAGGGGGTCGCGTGAAGTTTTGGGTGGCTGACAAAAGCGCACCCTGGACCTGGATATGTCCAGACACTCGGGTGGACACACCAAGAACAAAGAGTGGCTAACAAAGACACCCACACACTCTCTAGACTTTCGGGGGGGGGGGGGGGGGCGGGGCGGGGGGAGGGGAGAGTGTGGGAGACAGACTTGACAGAAGAAAACGAAAAATCTGTTAACATTCACTGAACATCCCTCCCCTCCCTTTTTTCTATTTCCAACCACGCATGCACGCACGCACACACACCCACACACACACGCATGCAGCAATAACTAACAAAGAGCACCCTCAAATATTGGATAGAGCACAACTGGGATAAGTTTGCACTGAAGGGACAGGGTTGCTCACAGTGATCACGTTGTTTCGTTGTGTTCGAACCGGGTCCTGTACAGTCTCTGTGTCGGCAGCTGAGACAAGACCATTCTTATTTTCTCTGTCCTCCCTCTCTCTCCAATTCAGTTTTACATCTTTCTCTCTCCATGTCCCCCTAAATTTCCCCCCTCTCGTCTCCCATTTCCATGTCTCTCTCCTTTCCTAACTTCTGTATCTCCCCTCTCTTCTCTTTGTCTCCCCTAAACTGAAGGTAGACGCCTTGAATGTAGTCAACCAGGGGTTCTCAACCTTCCCAATGTCGCCACCATTTGGTGCAGTTCCTGGGGGGGGGGGGGTGACCCCCAAACATACAATTATTATTGTTACTACTTTATAACTTCAATAAATATGTTTTTCCGATGGTCTCAGGCGAGCCGTGTGAAAGCATCGACACCCCCCCCCCCGCCATCCCCCCAACAAAAGGTCGCGACTCAGTGCTTGAGAGCCGTTACAGTAGACGGAATGTAGGCACGCAGAGTGCAGTAGACGGAATGTAGGCACGCAGAGTGCAGTAGACAGAATGTAGGCACGCAGAGTACAGTAGACGCAATGTAGGCACCCAAGAGCGCAGTAAAGGCACGCAGAGTGCAGTAGACGGAATGTAGGCACACAGAGTGCAGTAGACGGAATGTAGGCACACAGAGTACAGTAGACGCAATGTAGGCACACAGAGTACAGTAGACGCAATGTAGGCACCCAAGAGCGCAGTAAAGGCACGCAGAGTGCAGTAGACGGAATGTAGGCACACAGAGTGCAGTAGACGCAATGTAGGCACCCAAGAGCGCAGTAAAGGCACGCAGAGTGCAGTAGACGGAATGTAGGCACACAGAGTACAGTAGACGCAATGTAGGCACCCAAGAGCGCAGTAAAGGCACACAGAGTGCAGTAGACGGAATGTAGGCACACAGAGTGCAGTAGACGGAATGTAGGCACACAGAGTACAGTAGACGCAATGTAGGCACACAGAGTACAGTAGACGCAATGTAAGCACCCAAGAGCGCAGTAAAGGCACTCATAGTGCAGTAGACGAAATGTAGGCATGCAGAGTGCAGTAGACGGAATGTAGGCACCCAAGAGCGCAGTAAAGGCACTCATAGTGCAGTAGACGAAATGTAGGCACGCAGAGTGCAGTAGACGGAATGTAGGCACGCAGAGTACAGTAGACGCAATGTAGGCACCCAAGAGCGCAGTGAAAGCACGCATAGTGCAGTAGACGAAATGTAGGCACGCAGAGTGCAGTAGACGAAATGTAGGCACGCAGAGTACAGTAGACGGAATGTAGGCACCCAAGAGCGCAGTGAAGGCACGCATAGTGCAGTAGACGAAATGTAGGCACGCAGAGTGCAGTAGACGGAATGTAGGCACCCAAGAGCGCAGTGAAGGCACGCATAGTGCAGTAGACGAAATGTAGGCACGCAGAGTACAGTAGACGGAATGTAGGCACCTAAGAGCGCAGTGAAGGCACGCATAGTGCAGTAGACAAAATGTAGGCACGCAGAGTGCAGTAGACGGAATGTAGGCACGCAAGAGTGCAGTAGACGAAATGTAGGCACGCAGAGTGCAGTAGACGGAATGTAGGCACGCAGAGTGCAGTCGCCATAGACTGGAGACGTGTAGACAGCAGCAGACGTGGATGACGGGGCTTGTAGACAACATCCGTCCAGTTGTGGTCTATTGACGAATTTATCATCGACGACCAGATCCAGCAATTAGCTCAATCATCTCATACTTTCCCCGACACTGCCTACGTATTATTGCTACCGGTATATATCCGTGTCTACTGCTGCTGGTCGGTGAGTTCTGGGAACATCTGTGAGGTCTTTCTCATTGCTAAAGACTCTGCGTGGTGTCGCACATAGATAAGCGAAGTCTACTTTTAGAGGGTCACAAACTGGGCACGCAATCCTATCTTACATTCGGCCCTTTCCACCCATCTCTCACACACGATTTGTAGTTTGTCAGTAAAGCATGTTATATTCATACAAGAATCTGTGTAAATATGAATATCAAGAAACAGAGCACAAAAGAGTGAACGGTTCATGCATGCGCACACGCATACACACATACGCCCACTCACACATTCCCTCTCCTCACTCACATATATGCATACATGCTGGCATACATACACACATACATACGTATATCTAATCTATTCATGTATTTTAGAGACTACACAAAAACATGAAGATTGTAGGCTTTTGTACACATCAAAATACACTAAGGCTATTCAACTGACAGCCTGCGGGCGGAAACCGGTCCGCAACGTTTAGAAAATAGGCTCGCGGATGATTGCCAGCTGTATTAACGATCTGTCCACGCTGAGCTGGGGGCTGGGAGCTGGGGTCTGGGTCTGAAAGCTGGGGCTGGGGTCTGGGTCTGAAAGCTGGGGCTGGGGTCTGTGGCGATTCCCATTGTCAACATTTTGGTCCCTGGCTAAACTTAGGTAAAAAAAAGAGAAAGAGAGAGAGAGAGAGAGAGAGACAGAGAGAGAGAGATAGAGAGAGAGAGTGAGAGAGTTTAAGAGAGATTGCCTAAATATGAAATGTATGAAATAATCTCCCCCAACAAACAAACAGCCGGCATAACTGGTCGGTCTTCGATCCAACAGACATTTCATATCCCGCTCGTAAATCCATGTCCAGAGAGGCCAAGGTAGGGGCGGAAGGTCCCTCTCCTGCTGCCCCCTTCCTTTCCCGCCTGCTGTTTGCGTACTCCGTTCCCTCTTGTCGATCACACCCTCTCTCTTTTGACATGTTCTCTCCTCACCCTGTATTCTCCCACTCCTCCTCCCCCTCCTCCCTCCCCCTCCACGCTCCCTCCAAGTTCGACAGGCGGGGACAAACGGCCAAGTATTTCCCTCACGCGCGCTGTAACGGTTGCACGTGCTCACTTTAGCCCAAGTTTGTGTTTTGCTCTTCTCTTCCCCCACATTGATCCCGTGATCCAGTTGTGGCTCGGGGTCTCCTGTGCTAGTGAATAGATCGGCGTGCTCTCATCAACGCCGCTCTCCCATGTAAGCTTAGGTAAGGATTTCAACAACTGGCGTTTTGTGGAGTCTAAAGTGCGGACACGTTTCGTTCAGTGAACCATTGTGGTTGTTTCTGCTCGTGGGCTTCTGTGTGCAGCCATTGTTGGTAAGTGCCGTTTGTTGCATCTGTACAGTGTACACGTAGGCGTTATTGCCTGGTTGTTGGTTGTATTGTTGGAGTTGTACATGCTAAACTCTGGCGTCCCGTCTCCGGAACGCTGTCTGCATAGAGCCCCAGAGATGTAGACACGAAGTAGACAAAGTTATGAAAGAACCCCCCTTATAGACACCTCGCTGTAGACACCTTTATGTGATGGGCGATTATTTCGACACATACTTTTGCTATATCATCATCATCATCCTCATCATCAGCATTATTATCATCATCATCATCATTCAGAGTTTTCATCTATTATTAATAGACTAAAC
>CAJHNH020001981.1:0-55000 GCA_905116865.2 Candidula unifasciata | reverse complement strand
CCTGTTTTCTCTTTCCCTCTGGTGTCCATGTGAGAGCTGTTTTGGCAGGTATATCAGGATTCATTCATAACGTGGCCAAGCCATTTCCATCCTCTCTTGGTTATCATACTGTTTAAATTTTGTTGGTTTGTGGCTTGAAGTAGTTTAGTGTTTGAGATGTTATCTGGCCAGAAAAATTTGATAATTCTACGTAGACATGTGTGGTGGAAGGTGGACAGCTTGTGTGCATCCTTTCTGATCATTCTCCAGCATTCGGCTCCATAAAGAAGAACTGGCAAAATGATGCTCTTGTAGAGCCGGAGTTTCGTTCCTCTGCAGTCATTGTTGGATTTCCAGATTTGCCTCATCCTTCCAAAAGCAGCTCTAGCTTTGTTCAGATGTGACTGTATGTCTTCCTCTGTCCCTCCCAGTAGGGACACCACACTGCCAAGATATGTAAAATGTTCTACATTTTCAAGAGTTTGGTTATTTATGGTCACTGGTTGTTGGTTTGGACTGTTTGTCATGATCTTAGTTTTCTTTGTATTTATTCTCAGTCCCACCATTTCTGCTGTTACTTGTTTCTTGTATATGATCATGTTTATGTGATAGGAGTGCTATTTCATCTGCAAAATCAAGGTCCTCAAGCATGGTGAATGGAGTCCATCGTATGCCTCTTAATGTCCTGTCTACTGTGTTCTTTAGTATCCAATCAATCACAAGGTTGAAGAGGAGAGATGACATAACACATCCCTGTCTTACACCTGTCTTTACTGGAAAAGATGTATTGTAATTTTTTATACTGCAAGAAATGTCTTTATAGAAGAGAGCAATTATGTTGACTATTTTTTCTGGAATTCCATGTCGTAAAATTGTTCTCAGACCGTCTATATGGACGCTGTCAAAAGTTTTCTCGGTCCAAAAAATGTATATATATACTTCTGAAGCTCATCTATGGCATTTTATCTCTGTTGTCACAATTTTATGTTAATTGGAGGATTATAATTGTCCACGTTTGGCACTGGTATCATAGTGTTGGCCAAAAGAATAGTTCTGATAAGATTCACTTTACTAAACGTGGCTTTCTGCTTGTGTGTCGACAGGGAAGATAGTTGCCCCATTACTTGATTAGCTTTGGCACATCTGGAGCTAATTTCTCTGTCCAGTTTTCCGTTGGATGTGAAAATTGCTCCTAAATACTTATTAAAAGCATCTTTTTGTCTTAAGGGGGGTGTTTTTTTTTTTTTTTCGTTATTTTATAATTTTCTTTCTAAATTGTTTGTCACTAGTTGCAGCAAGAGTTCGGATGAATGAAACCAAAGAGAATTTTCACTTCAAAAAGCAAATACATCCCTAAGTTAAATATTTCCAAAACTAAAGACCCTGAAAAGTGTTTTGAGTTTCAAAAACAACTTGAAGAGGCTTTCACTGATATCCAGAATAACTCTACAGTAGGTCTAAACAAAACAGCTGTATCAGTCTATGGGATTAGGAGACTGTTTACAAAATAGCTGTATCAGTCTATGGGATTAGGAGACTGTTTACGAAACAGCTGTATCAGTCTATGGGATTAGGAGACTGTTTACAAAACAGCTGTATCAGTCTATGGGATTAGGAGACTGTTTACAAAACAGCTGTATCAGTCTATGGGATTAGGAGACTGTTTACAAAATAGCTGTATCAGTCTATGGGATTAGAGAAAATAGAAGTAAGGACTGGTTTGAAGCAAAAAGCCAGACACTCCAACCTTCAGTTGACAGCAAAAAGGTAACACTTCTCAGAAACAAAGAAAGAACAACAAGGAACACTCTTATTGAATTAAGAGCAGCTAGAAATCATTTGCAAAAGGTAGCTAGGCAGTGTGCCAACAACTACTAGATCCAGCCATGTGAAAGCATTCAAAATGCTAGCAGTGGTGGTAATGTCAGAGGCATGTATGAGGAGATCAAGTAGGCCATCGGTCCTACAATTAAAAAAACTGCACCACTAAAGAATTTGAATGGGGAGATTATTACTGGCAAGAAGAAGCAGCTAGATAAATGGGTAGAGCTTTACTGAGTTGATACTAAACTAGCAAATGGTGCTCTTAATGCCATAGAGACGCTACCAACTATTGACTATATGGACACATTTCCAACAGTTGTAGAGGTTGGGAATGCTATTGATGTATTGGCTTCAGGGAAAGCCCCAAGCAGAGATGGAATTCCTATTAAAATCATCAGGAGTGGGAAAGACATTCTAACTCCACACATCCATCAGCTAATAACACTTTACTTGGATCATCGCGGATAAATGGCCAGTGCTGACCTGAATCGACTGGAGATCTCAAGAGTTGGTGGTCTCTGGGGGTACACTGATCCACCAGCTGTGGGCAAGCTTCTCTCACTGATCCAGGGACTAGATGTGGACAAGCTTCTCTCACTGATCTAGGGACTAGATGTGGACAAGCTTCTCTCACTGATCTAGGGACTAGATGTGGACAAGCTTCTCTCACTGATCTAGGGACTAGATGTGGGAAAGCTTCTCTCACTGATCTAGGGACCAGATGTGGACAAGCTTCTCTCACTGATCTAGGGACTAGATGTGGGAAAGCTTCTCTCACTGATCCAGGGACAAGATGTGGGCAAGCTTCTCTCACTGATCTAGGGACTAGATGTGGACAAGCTTCTCTCACTGATCTAGGGACTAGATGTGGACAAGCTTCTCTCACTGATCTAGGGACTAGATGTGGACAAGCTTCTCTCACTGATCTAGGGACTAGATGTGGACAAGCTTCTCTCACTGATCTAGGGACTAGATGTGGACAAGCTTCTCTCACTGATCTAGGGACTAGATGTGGACAAGCTTCTCTCACTGATCCAGGGACAAGATGTGGGCAAGCTTCTCTCACTGATCTAGGGACTAGATGTGGGCAAGCTTCTCTCACTGATCTAGGGACTAGATGTGCACAAGCTTCTCTCACTGATCTAGGGACTAGATGTGGACAAGCTTCTCTCACTGATCTAGGGACTAGATGTGGACAAGCTTCTCTCACTGATCTAGGGACTAGATGTGGACAAGCTTCTCTCACTGATCTAGGGACTAGATGTGGACAAGCTTCTCTCACTGATCTAGGGACTAGATGTGGACAAGCTTCTCTCACTGATCTAGGGACTAGATGTGGACAAACTTCTCTCACTGATCCAGGGACAAGATGTGGGCAAGCTTCTCTCACTGATCTAGGGACTAGATGTGGACAAGCTTCTCTCACTGATCTAGGGACTAGATGTGGGAAAGCTTCTCTCACTGATCTAGGGACTAGATGTGGACAAGCTTCTCTCACTGATCTAGGGACTAGATGTGGGAAAGCTTCTCTCACTGATCTAGGGACTAGATGTGGACAAGCTTCTCTCACTGATCTAGGGACTAGATGTGGACAAGCTTCTCTCACTGATCTAGGTACTAGATGTGGACAAGCTTCTCTCACTGATCTAGGGACTAGATGTGGACAAGCTTCTCTCACTGATCTAGGGACAAGATGTGGCCAAGCTTCTCTCACTGATCTAGGGACTAGATGTGGACAAGCTTCTCTCACTGATCTAGGGACAAGATGTGGGCAAGCTTCTCTCACTGATCTAGGGACTAGATGTGGACAAGCTTCTCTCACTGATCTAGGGACTAGATGTGGCCAAGCTTCTCTCACTGATCTAGGGACAAGATGTGGGCAAGCTTCTCTCACTGATCTAGGGACAAGATGTGGACAAGCTTCTCTCACTGATCTAGGGACTAGATGTGGACAAGCTTCTCTCACTGATCTAGGGACTAGATGTGGACAAGCTTCTCTCACTGATCTAGGGACTAGATGTGGACAAGCTTCTCTCACTGATCTAGGGACAAGATGTGGACAAGCTTCTCTCACTGATCTAGGGACTAGATGTGGGAAAGCTTCTCTCACTGATCTAGGGACAAGATGTGGACAAGCTTCTCTCACTGATCTAGGGACTAGATGTGGGAAAGCTTCTCTCACTGATCTAGGGACTAGATGTGGGAAAGCTTCTCTCACTGATCTAGGGACTAGATGTGGGAAAGCTTCTCTCACTGATCTAGGGACTAGATGTGGACAAGCTTCTCTCACTGATCTAGGGACAAGATGTGGGCAAGCTTCTCTCACTGATCTAGGGACTAGATGTGGGAAAGCTTCTCTCACTGATCTAGGGACTAGATGTGGGAAAGCTTCTCTCACTGATCTAGGGACTAGATGTGGACAAGCTTCTCTCACTGATCTAGGGACCAGATGTGGACAAGCTTCTCTCACTGATCTAGGGACTAGATGTGGACAAGCTTCTCTCACTGATCTAGGGACTAGATGTGGACAAGCTTCTCTCACTGATCTAGGGACCAGATGTGGACAAGCTTCTCTCACTGATCTAGGGACTAGATGTGGGAAAGCTTCTCTCGCTGATCTAGGGACTAGATGTGGACAAGCTTCTCTCACTGATCTAGGGACTAGATGTGGGAAAGCTTCTCTCACTGATCTAGGGACTAGATGTGGACAAGCTTCTCTCACTGATCTAGGGACTAGATGTGGACAAGCTTCTCTCACTGATCTAGGGACTAGATGTGGGAAAGCTTCTCTCAGTCGTCAAGCCACGCTCCTGGCTACACGACATCAGTCACAAGGCTGCGATGTCTGTGCAATACACTGCGGAAATTACGGTACTGCTAACTAGGTCAACAAATGCCATAACAAGTCGCATATGTCGGCCGGAAGGCGCCAACAACTGTCAGCTCTGCTCTACAACAGTTATCGGCACTGGACAACAACAACAAACACATCTAAGAAAAGACCAGAGACCTGTATACTGCCATTGAGGTTGGGGGGGGGGGGCATCATTAGTGTATGAATGTTATAATGAGAGCACAGTAAACAGCTGTTAACAATGTTGTCCTACAATCTCAAACTCTAAACAACTTGAAGTCACAAACCAAGAAACTCTAGACAGTGTGATAACCAAGAGAAGATGGAAATAGCGTGGCCACGTTATGAGAATGACTTCTTATATACCTGCCAAAACAGCTCTCACATGGATACCAGAGGGAAAGAAAGAACAGGGGCGCCCAAAAATAACATGGAGACGAACGATGGAGAGTGACCTGAGTGCGGCATCTCTGACATGGAAAACTGCACTAAAGATTGCACAAGACAGGTCAGCATTGAAAGTCCTCTCTGAAGCCTCGTGTGCCACTAGACATAAAGAGAATTGATGATGATGATGATGAACATTGTTGTCAGTAGTTGGTAAGTATCGCACAAGTTATCGGCACACTCATAGTTGTCATAGAAGCCGACCACAGCTGCGAGCACCTAACCGACTGGGAATGTTCCTGTAGACTCACCTGGTAAGATATGATAAGTGGGCTCTCTTGTCGTCTGCTGAGCGATCTAATCTGGGTGTTATTGTTCCACTTATCTCCAACCATTCCTCAGATGCCTCAGCGACCAGTTGTCTGAGGTTTCCGCATTGGCCTATATTCATGCCTAAACCAATTCTCGTCGTTATCCACAACAGGCTGGCTAACCTTTGTAGACAACAGACCGGCTGAATCTCAAGTGGTCCCTGGGCCAGGGATGTTCTTGCAGTGACATTTTCTCAGACCTGGCACGCACATGTTCTGGCACACTCGTGTCCTGCGTTGCCTGGTGAATTATTGGTTCACTTTAGGGCGGTTTTCACATTGTTCTCCGCGACGTAATGACGTCATTTTCAGTGCTCTAGTGTTGTCCTGTTATCTGGCCACGCGTGAGATCGCTATAGCAGAGTTGTCGGGCCGTTTATGTGTCATCTAGGGACCATGAGGTCGATGTCTTCGTGTCCCAGCCCATCATACAAGGCTGACTTTAAAGCTAACAGTACCGCCTCTGGACTGACCCAGCCTATCACACAAGGGTGACTTTAACGTTAACAGTACCACTCCTGGACTGACAAGGCCCATCCCACAAGGGTGACTTTAACGCTAACACACATTCCTAAATCTACCCAGCCTCGTAAACTGGGTATCCTTGTTGTGGGAGAGAAGTTCCCGATGTCATGGGATTATATATGTGTGTGACTTATAACCTGTCTGCCTCGTCTTGCCAAATGTATCCATGTTCCCACCTGTCGTGTGTCAGTGGCAGAGAGAGATTTCAGACAGAGAGACCACTATGTCTCATTCAACTCACTAGACAATGTTATGTGTTTTATGTAGATCGACGACCACTGGCCGAGTTCTCGGTTGGTTGCTCGACAGTTTCCGTGCTTTGAATGCTCGGCTGTTTCCGTGCTTTGAATGCTCGGCTGTTTCCATGCCTTGAATGCTCGGCTGTTTCCGTGCCTTGAATGCTCGGCTGTTTCCGTGCCTTGAATGCTCGGCTGTTTCTGTACCCGGCGCCCTGACTGATCGTGTTAGTTGCCCTGCTCGCTAGCTCAACTGGTTAAATCTTACTGCGCGGCGATCAGGTGACAAACTCCTTGTGGTCCAGGTTTACGCCCGGGTAGGCAGAAAAGCCACATTTCCCCCCTTCTCCCGAAGGGTTGCGATATCCATAGTACCGAGCCTAAAGGAACTCATCGAAAATTTAAAAATAAGAAAAAATCCTGTCAGTTATGAATCATGAATTAGCATTCCGCAACAGCTGTGACCTGTGACCTCTGACCCAACATACGATCGGATTATCGCTGTTAGGGCCCGCATTTAGTTGGTTAGCATCAGAGCTGTTCTAGATGTTGTCAGTGTAGAACGGACAGGTTGTTCTAGATGTTGTCACTGTAGAACGGACAGGCTGTTCTAGATGTTGTCAGTGTAGAACGGACAGGCTGTTCTAGATGTTGTCAGTGTAGAACGGACAGGTTGTTCTAGATGTTGTCACTGTAGAACGGACAGGTTGTTCTAGATGTTGTCACTGTAGAACGGACAGGCTGTTCTAGATGTCTATGTGGAACGGGCAGGCTGTTCTAAATGTTGTCACTGTCGAACGGGCAGGCTGTTCTAGATGTTGTCACTGTCGAACGGGCAGGCTGTTCTAGATGTTGTCACTGTCGAACGGGCAGGCTGTTCTAGATGTTGTCACTGTCGAACGGGCAGACTGTTCTAGATGTTGTCACTGTCGAACGGGCAGGCTGTTCTAGACGTTGTCACTGTCGAACGGGCAGGCAGTTCTAGATATTGTCACTGTCGAACGGACAGGTTGTTCTAGATGTTGTCACTGTAGAACGGACAGGCTGTTCTAGATGTCTATGTGGAACGGGCAGGCTGTTCTAGATGTTGTCACTGTCGAACGGACAGGCTGTTCTAGATGTTGTCACTGTCGAACGGGCAGGCTGTTCTAGATGTTGTTACTGTCGAACGGGCAGGCTGTTCTAGATGCCACTGTCGAACGGGCAGGCTGTTCTAGATGTTGTCACTGTCGAACGGACAGGCTGTTCTAGATGTTGTCACTGTCGAACGGGCAGACTGTTCTAGATGTTGTCACTGTCGAACGGGCAGGCTGTTCTAGATATTGTCACTGTCAAACCGGCAGACTGTTCTAGTTTTTGTCACTGCCGAACGGGCAGGCTGTTCTAGTGTTGTGCTGACAGCTAGACAGGGAGCAGATGAACAAAAGTTTTTTCACCCTTTATCTTCATCTGTAACATCAGTTTTGGAGACGTTAGCCTGCAGGATGTGGTTGGGTACGTTAATTAAAGGTAACATTCAATGCACCCTGCGCCACACACATACCCGGCACAAGAGTAAAAGCCACACAGATACCCGGCACACGACTAACAGCCACACAGATACCCGGCACAAGAGTAAAAGCCACACAGATACCCGGCACACGACTAACAGCCACACAGATACCCGGCACACGACTAACAGCCACACAGATACCCGGCACACGACTAACAGCCACACAGATACCCGGCCCACGACTAACAGCTACACAGATACCCGGCACACGACTAATAGCCACACAGATACCCGGCACATGACTAATAGCCACACAGATATCCGGCACACGACTAACAGCCACACACATACCCGGCACACGACTAACAGCCACACAGATACCCGGCACACGACTAACAGCCACACAGATACCCGGCACACGACTAACAGCCACACAGATACCCGGCACACGACTAATAGCCACACAGATACCCGGCACATGACTAATAGCCACACAGATATCCGGCACATGACTAACAGCCACACAGATACACGGCACACGACTAACAGCCACACAGATACCCGGCAAACGACTAACAGCCACACAGATACCCGTCACACGACTAACAGCCACACAGATACTCGGCACAAGACTAATAGCCACACAGATACCCGGCACACGACTAAAAGCCACACAGATACCCGGCACACGACTAACAGCCACACAGACATGGTCCAAGACTGACAGCCTCTAATACCCAGTAGAAGGCTGACAACCGCACAGACACGGTACAAGACTAGCACATAGACCCGGTACATAAATGACAACCATAAAGACCCGGTACATAAATGACAACCATAAAGACCCGCTACATAAATGACAACCATAAAGACCCGGTACATAAATGACAACCATAAAGACCCGGTACATAAATGACAACCATATAGACCCTCTACATAAATGACCACCATAAAGACCCGCTACATAAATGACAACCATAAAGACCTGGTACATAAATGACAACCGTAAAGACCCACTACATAAATGACAACCATAAAGACCCGCTACATAAATGACAACCATATAGACCCTCTACATAAATGACAACCATAAAGACCCGCTACATAAATGACAACCATAAAGACCCGCTACATAAATGACAACCGTAAAGACCCACTACATAAATGACAACCATAAAGACCCGCTACATAAATGACAACCATAAAGACCCGCTACATAAATGACAACCATATAGACCCGCTACATAAATGACAACAGTAAAGACCAACTACATAAATGACAACCATAAAGACCCACTACATAAATGACAACCATAAAGACCCACTACATAAATGGCAACCATAAAGACCCGCTACATAAATGACAACCATAAAGATCCGCTACATAAATGACAACCATATAGACCCGCTACATAAATGACAACCATAAAGACCCGCTACATAAATGACAACCATAAAGACCCGCTACATAAATGACAAAAATAAAGACCCGCTACATAAATGACAACCATATAGACCCTCTACATAAATGACAACCATATAGGCACGGTACAAAACTTGCAACCACATTGACGCAGTACAAGGTTGGCAACCATACAGACCCGGTACACAAGTGACAACCACATAGACACGGTACAAGACTGGCAACCACATAGACCTGGTACTAGTCTGATAACCATATAGACACAGTACAAGATTGACAACCATATAGAAACGGCACAGGACTGACAACCATATATACACGGTACAAGATTGACAACCATATAGACACAGTACAAGATTGACAACTATATAGACACAGTACAAGATTGACAACCATATAGACACGGTACAAGGTTGACAACCATATAGACACGGTACAGGACTGACAATCATATAGACACGATACAAAACTGGCAACCATATAGACACAGTACAAGATTGACAACCACATAGACCCGGCACAGGACTGAAAACAACACATCAGATCCGACAACCACACAGACAGGGCACAAGACTGGCGGCCACACACCCACACACACACAGACCGAATACAAGACTGGCGGCCACACACACACACACACACACACACACACACACACAGACCGGGTACAAGACTTGCGGCCACACACACACACAGACCGGGTACAAGACTTACGGCCACACACACACACACAGACCGGGTACAAGACTTGCGGCCACATACACACACACACACAAACAGACCGCGTACAAGACTTGCGGCCACACACACACACAGACTGGGTCACAGACACACACACACACACACAGACCGGGTACAAGACTTGCGGCCACACACACACACACACACACACACACACACACACACACACACACACACACACACACACACACACACACACACACACACACACACACACACACACACACACACACACACACACACACACACACACACACACACACACACCACACACACACACACACACACACACACACACACACACACACACACACACACACACACACACACACACACACACACACACACACACAGACCGGGTACAAGACTTGCGGCCACACACACACACAGACCGGGTACAAGACTTACGGCCACACACACACACACAGACCGGGTACAAGACTTGCGGCCACATACACACACACACACAAACAGACCGCGTACAAGACTTGCGGCCACACACACACACAGACTGGGTCACAGACACACACACACACACACACAGACCGGGTACAAGACTTGCGGCCACACACACACACACACACACACACACACACACACACACACACACACACACACACACACACACACACACACACACACACACACACACACACACACACACACACACACACACACACACACACACACACACACACACACACACACACACACACACACACACACACACACCACACACACACACACACACACACACACACACACACACACACACACACACACACACACACACACACACACACACACACACACACACACACACACACACACACACACACACACACACACACACACACACACACACACACACACACACACACACACACACACACACACACACACACACACACACACACACACACACACACACACACACACACACACACACACACACACACACACACACACACACACACACACACACACACACACACACACACACACACACACACACACACACACACACACACACACACAACACACACACACACACACACACACACACACACACACACACACACACACACACACACACACACACACACACACACACACACACACTACTCAGCCATTTGCCCGTAAGATCATCGTCAAAAATAGCATATGGCGCTAGAGCCAGGGGTCAAATGTCGACCGGAGCTTGGGACTGGCCAAGGGCCAGGGAATCCCTCGCTGACCTGGATCTATCGATCAGGGTCTCATGTAGACTTGGCTAGAGCTCGGAGTAAACAGATGTACTATAAATGATTGGAGCTGGGTGTAAACAGATGTACGATAACCGACAGAAGCTGGGTGTAAACAGATGTACGATAACTGACAGAAACTGGGTGTATACAGGTGCATCATAACTCAACAGACTTGATGTCGACGCTTCTGTGAGATTGTTATCGCTTGTGTTTACAGCCTCCATGTTGATGTGTGCTTGTGTTTACAGCCTCCATGTTGATGTGTGCTTGTGTTTACAGCCTCCATGTTGATGTGTGCTTGTGTTTACAGCCTCCATGTTGATGTGTGCTTGTGTTTACAGCCTCCATGTTGATGTGTGCTTGTGTTTACAGCCTCCATGTTGATGTGTGCTTGTGTTTACAGCCTCCATGTTGATGTGTGCTTGTGTTTACAGCCTCCATGTTGATGTGTGCTTGTGTTTACAGCCTCCATGTTGATGTAGGCTTGTGTTTACAGCCTCCATGTTGATGTGTGCTTGTGTTTACAGCCTTCATGTTGATGTGTGCTAGTGTTTACAGCATCCCTGTTGATGTGAGCTTGTGTTTACAGTCTCCATGTTGAAGTGTGCTTGTGTTTACAGCCTCCATATTGATGTATGCTTGTGTTTACAGTCTCCATGATGTATGCTTGTGTTTACAGCCTTCATGTTGATGTGAGCTTGTGTTTACAGTCTCCGTGTTGATGTGTGCTTGTATTTACAGTCTCCATGTTGATGTGAGCTGGTGTTTACAGCCTCCATGTTGATGTGTGCTTCTGTTTACAGTCTCCATTTTGATGTGTGCTTGTGTTTACAGCCTCCATGTTTATGTGTGCTTGTGTTTACATTCTCCATATTGATGTGTGCTTGTGTTTACAGCCTCCATGTTGATGTGTGCTTGTGTTTACAGTCTCCATGTTGATGTGTGCTTGTGTTTACAGCCTCTCTGTTGATGTGTGCTTGTGTTTACAGTCTCCATGTTGATGTGTGCTTGTGTTTACAGCCTCCATGTTGATGTGTGCTTGTGTTTACAGCCTCCATGTTGATGTATGCTTGTGTTTACAGCCTCCATGTTGATGTATGCTTGTGTTTACAGCCTCCATGTTGATGTCTGCTTTTGTTCACATCGCGCCGTTTGTTGACTCTGCTACCAGGATGTTTCTACTTGATTGTTCTGTTATTTCTAGACACCAACAGTATCATGATAATACGACACCAGGTTGCCTGATGTGTTAGTGTGGGTAATTAGCCATTGTACAAGGCGTGGGTTTGAACCCTGCTATGGTATGCGTTACCTTGATCTAATCTTGATATGGTTTGTTTTTACATTGATGAACCTATACTGACTGCAGTTATGAAAATGATGAAACCGTATGTGTATAATTATGTATTTGTTATTGCGTAATTCGGCCGAGAGGAAAGATGCTGGACAGTTTGACATCATAGCATGGGGGATGATTTACACTTATGCATACACATTCACAGACACACACACACACAAACACACACACACATATATTCACACATCTAGCACGCATGCATGCACTCATGCATACACCTGCATTCGTACATCACGTGCATTCATGCATACAAACATACACACCCAAGCATACCCTCACATATTATTACATACACAAATACAACCATTTAATATACTTATACTTACATTCACACATACACACACCCATTCACACACTCAAACATAACCGTACAAACACAAACACTTAACGTGCACGAGCACCCACACAAATAAATACATACATTCACAAAAACATAATTACCCCTACGTACAGAACACAGATATATACCCATCGATATACAAACACCCACATACCCCACCACTCATACAGACCCATTCATGTACAAACACACATTCACACAAATTCATACCTACACAAACACATACACACACTCAAATATAATATCACACACTCTTTGTACTTATTACAAACATCTTATCTAATTATAAAATGATAATGCATTATGGATTATTAACTACATTTATGGTGGCATATAGTCACTGGTACGCATGAAGTGAAAAAGTCTGCTGTTAAATAAAGACAAGGGACTCTTTGTATTTTTGAAATCAAGTAGAAGATGGTTCCATAAATGAGCAGCAGAATATGATAAACTTGTTTGTATCAATTCTAGGTTTAGGCAGGTGTTATTCACTTAGTCGCTTGCTATTCGAAGGATCAGATTGAATCAGCCGGAAAATGCAACTTTGGGTATTTTGAAATAAAACTTTATGAATGAAATTGGCCTGGTTAAAAATTAAACATTTACTAACGGCAGAAGTCTTAGATGTCCGTATAAGAGATTTTTTTTATCGAGGTGATTTTTATCGGAGTGTAGGTGTAAGGCCCGATTTTGTAGCGAACCCAGTCGTTTGACATTAGTTTAGGGCAACCATCCTAAATCGCGGAACAATAGTCAACATGCGCTTAGATCTAGGTTACGTAAAATATTGTCAGCCTATTTTCGTCCAGAACGTGCTGAATTATGCCATCAATGAACATGGGGACTCATAAGTTAAATGGTTGTCAGTTGAAGAGAGATAAGAGAGAGAAAGAGAGAGAGCCCAGAGACAAGTATAGTGTCTTGGAAGTATAGGTCATCATTCATGTAACTTGGTTAAGACCGTTGAGACAAGTCAATTATATTTCCTACCTCTCTGTACACACTCTCAAACAAACCTTTATCATCTCTATTTCTCACTCACTCACTAACTCACACACACACACACACACACACACACACACACCCACACACACGCGCGCACCCACGCACACTAAAACAGTGTTTTGGGTTCCACAAACTTTAGGCACCGGTCTGGGAAAACCTGGCTTCCTGTGTGTTGTCACATCCGGAGTTTGGCCAGGGTTTTGTGAAAGCCAGGTTAACGAGGATTTAACAGCACAACACATTCAGACATTTCCTGTGGCTGAAGTGTGTTTTTATGTAATAGCCCGGCTATAGACATTTGTGGCTTTTGTGTGTGTGTGTGTGTGTGTGTGTGTGTGTGTGTGTGTCTGTGTGTGAGTGTCATTGTGTGACTCAGCATCAAGTGGCCATGCTACCTTCTTTGGTCTCTCCATTCGTCTACATATCTGCGTCTGTCTGTCTGCCTGTCAGTCTGTCTGTCTGCCTGTCTGTCTGTCTGTCTGTCTGTCTGCCTGTCCGTTTAGCTGCATGATGTAGACGCACAGAAAATATTGCTTTTCTAATAGATGTAAGTTTTAGGTGTGGCATTTCTTTGATGAGAACTTGTGAGTTTTAGGTGTGGCATTTCTTTGATGAGAACTTGTGAGTTTTAGGTGTGGCATTTCTTTGATGAGAACTTGTGAGTTTTAGGTGTGATATTTCTTTGATGAGAACTTGTAAGTTTTAGGTGTGGTATTTCTTTGATGAGAACTTGTAAGTTTTAGGTGTGGCATTTCTTTGATGAGAACTTGTAAGTTTTAGGTGTGGCATTTCTTTGATGAGAACTTGTAAGTTTTAGGTGTGGCATTTCTTTGATGAGAACTTGTAAGTTTTATGTGTGGCATTTCTTTGATAAGAACTTGTAAGTTTTAGGTGTGGCATTTCTTTGATGAGAACTTGTAAGTTTTAGGTGTGGCATTTCTTTGATGAGAACTTGTGAGTTTTAGGTGTGGCATTTCTTTGATGAGAACTTGTGAGTTTTAGGTGTGGCATTTCTTTGATGAGAACTTGTAAGTTTTAGGTGTGGCATTTCTTTGATGAGAACTTGTGAGTTTTAGTTACGGCATTTCTTTGATGAGAACGTGAGTTTTAGGTGTGGCATTTCTTTGATGAAAACTTGTGAGTTTTATGTGTGGCATTTCTTTGATGAGAACTTGTAAGTTTTAGGTGTGGCATTTCTTTGATGAGAACTTGTAAGTTTTAGTTACGGCATTTCTTTGATGAAAACTTGTGAGTTTTATGTGTGGCATTTCTTTGATGAAAACTTGTGAGTTTTAGTTACGGCATTTCTTTGATGAAAACTTGTGAGTTTTATGTGTGGCATTTCTTTGATGAGAACTTGTGAGTTTTAGGTGTGGCATTTCTTTGATGAAAACTTGTGAGTTTTAGTTACGGCATTTCTTTGATGAGAACTTGTGAGTTTTATGTGTGGCATTTCTTTGATGAGAACTTGTAAGTTTTATGTGTGGCATTTCTTTGATGAGGACTTGTGAGTTTTAGTTACGGCATTTCTTTAATGAGAACTTGTGAGTTTTAGTTACGGCATTTCTTTGATGATAACTTGTGAGTTTTATGTGAGAGTGCCGTTCACAATACTTTCTGTTACTTGATTAATTCATAATATTTAACTGCCTCAAATGGTTCCCCCCTCTGTTTATTTATAGGAGTTTTATGTGAGGCATTTCTTTGATGAGAGATTGTGTGTTTTAGTTATGGCATTTCTTGGATGAGAATTTGTGGGTTTTAGGTGTGGCATTTCTTTTATGAGAATTTGTGAGTTTTAGGTGTGGCATTTCTTTGATGAGAACTTGTGAGTTTTAGGTGTGGCATTTCTTTTATGAGAATTTGTGAGTTTTAGGTGTGGCATTTCTTTTATGAGAATTTGTGAGTTTTAGGTGTGGCATTTCTTTGATGAGAACTTGTGAGTTTTAGGTGTGGCATTTCTTTTATGAGAATTTGTGAGTTTTAGGTGTGGCATTTCTTTTATGAGAATTTGTGAGTTTTAGGTGTGGCATTTCTTTGATGAGAACTTGTGAGTTTTAGGTGTGGCATTTCTTTGATGAGAATTTGTGAGTTTTAGGTGTGGCATTTCTTTTATGAGAATTTGTGAGTTTTAGGTGTGGCATTTCTTTGATGAGAACTTGTAAGTTTTATGTGTGGCATTTCTTTGATGAGAACTTGTGAGTTTTAGTTACGGCATTTCTTTAATGAGAACTTGTGAGTTTTATGTGTGGCATTTCTTTGATGAGAACTTTTCAGCGTGTAAAACGCATCATGGACGTTCACTGAAAGAGATTACCCCCAAAGAGACCTGATCAACCACATCAGAAGAGGACAGTCTTTTGGAGTACGATGTGACACCAGGGAAGTTGAGAGGGCAAAGACATACATACATACATACAGACAGACAGACAGACAGACAGACAGACAGACAGACAGACAGACAGACAGACAGACAGACAGACAGACAGACAGACAGACAGACAGACAGACAGACAGACAGACAGACAGACAGACAGACAGACAGACAGACAGACAGACAGACAGACAGACAGACAGACAGACAGACAGACAGACAGACAGACAGAAATAGTTGACACTATAGCAGACAGGAGACTGCGGACAGGTAGATCTACCAACGCCACACGACAGGGACTATCAAGTAGAACTGACTGGTGACAGGTAGATCTACCAACGCCACACGACAGGGACTATCAAGTACAACTGACTGGTGACAGGTAGATCTACCAACGCCACACGACAGGGACTATCAAGTACAACTGACTGGTGACAGGTAGATCTACCAACGCCACACGACAGGGACTATCAAGTACAACTGACTGGTGACAGGTAGATCTACCAACGCCACACGACAGGGACTATCAAGTACAACTGACTGGTGACAGGTAGATCTACCAACGACAGGGACTATCAAGTACAACTGACTGGTGACAGGTAGATCTACCAACGACAGGGACTATCAAGTACAACTGACTGGTGACGCTTGACTGCAGGCAGGTTATTTGTTTTACAGAATTAGTTGCCTGTCTTTGACAGGAGAGGTTCTCAACCTGTGGGTCGCGACGCTGTTTTTGGGTCCAACTATCCTTTCACGTGGGTCGCGACGCTGTTTTTGGGTCCAACTATCCTTTCACGTGGGTCGCGACGCTGTTTTTGGGTCCAACTATCCTTTCACGTGGGTCGCGACGCTGTTTTTGGGTCCAACTATCCTTTCACGTGGGTCGCGACGCTGTTTTTGGGTCCAACTATCCTTTCACGTGGGTCGCGACGCTGTTTTTGGGTCCAACTATCCTTTCACGTGGGTCGCGACGCTGTTTTTGGCTCCAACCATCCTTTCACGTAGGTCGCGACGCTGTTTTTGGGTCCAACCATCCTTTCATGTGGGTCGCGACGCTGTTTTTGGGTCCAATCATCCTTTCACGTGGGTCGCGACGCTGTTTTTGGGTCCAACGATCCTTTCACGTGGGTCGCCTAAGAAAACACATATTCATTGAAGTTATGAAGGAAAATAACCGGGTGGCACCTGATGCCGGGTATTGACTCCGGGTGGCGCCTGATGCCTGGGATTGAGTCAGGGTAGCTCCTGGTACCGGGTATCGAGTCTGGGTGCACCTGATGCCAGGTATTGAGTCTGGGTGGCGTCTGATGCCGGGTATAGAGTCGGGCTGGAACCCGATGTCGCTCTTTAACTAAAGTACAGAGTACTTCTTTTTCTTTTGAATGTTCATAGCGTGTGGCTTTGGTAGTCATGTCTGTCCACAACCTTCTATCTCGTGTACTTTCAGTCAGATCTGACACAGATGATCCTCAGTGCCATGATGTCACTGTCCAGCATTTTTTCTCTCATTCTTCCTCTGCCTCTCCTCCCCTCAAACTCTCCTACTATCTCGATGAACTCCAGTTATCTCCTTCTCCTATCATAACCAAAGAATGCATATTGTCTCTGTCTAATGTGGGCAATCAGTTCGCTTCATTAGTTGGTTTCTGTCAAGACGTCTGCATTACTTTTGTTATCTGTCCAGGGTATTCTCATTATTATTCGTCTATAAAACCACACTTCCGCACCTTCGAAATAAGTTGTGTTTTTTTTAAATAATTTACCAACTCTCCATGATTCATTTCCGTATATCAACATAGGAATTATTTAGCTTTTTAGAATTATATTTCTCGTCTCAATCAAAGAAAGATTGCATAAAATATTCTTCATTCTGCAAAATATTACCTTTAATTGAGCGGTTGTACGTTGAACTTGTCCGTCTGATGTGATCAGTTTGCCTAAGGTTCTTAAACTATCACATTTGACCTATTCATTTGCATATTGCATTTTGGAGAGTCGATTTTCTTTGTAATTACCATAACTTCTGTGTTTGTTTTTTCTAATGGAACCAGTGGCCTTGTTTTCACTTTCCATTACAATCACGTTGGCCGCCTTTACAGCCCAGGACTGACAATCACGCTGGCCGCCTTTACAGCCCAGGACTGACAATCACGCTGGCCGCCTTTACAGCCCAGGACTCACAATCACGCTGGCCGCCTTTACAGCCCAGGACTGACAATCACGCTGGCTGGCTTTACAGCCCAGGACTGACAATCACGCTGGCCGCCTTTACCTCCTAGGACTGTACTTGGTATCCACTCAAGGCTGGGTCGACCCGGGAGCCGAGGTCATTTTTTGAAAAATGTCCGGCTCCGACAAGTCCCGATTCTACGACTTTCTGATCCGCACGCGAGCCTCTAGCCGCTACTAATCCCTTTTCCCCCCTCCGTTTGAGCAAAACCGGGGACGCTTGGCGGCATGCACAGTAAAGTATTCTGTCGATAACTGGGTCTGAGAATGTGCGATGGTAGGTTTCGATAACTGGGTCTGGAGGATTGCGATGGTCGGTTTGGACAACTGGGTCTGTATGGTGTGCGATGGTCGGTTTGGACAACTGGTTCTGGAGGATGTGCGAGGGTCGGTTTGGACAACTGGGCCTGAAGGATGTGCGATGGTCGGTTTCGACAACTGGGTCTGGATGATTTGCTATTGCCGGTTTCAACAACTAGGTCTGGAGGTGCGATAGTCGGTTTCGACAACTGGGTCTGGAGGTGCGATAGTCGGTTTCGACAACTGGGTCTGAAGGTGCGATAGTCGGTTTCAACAACTGGGTCTGGAGGTGTGATAGTCGGTTTCGACAACTGGGTCTGGAGGTGCGATAGTCGGTTTCGACAACTGGGCCTGGAGGTGCGATAGTCGGTTTCAACAACTGGGTCTGGAGGTGCGATAGTCGGTTTCGACAACTGGGTCTGGAGGTGCGATAGTCGGTTTCGACAACTGGGTCTGGAGGTGCGATAGTCGGTTTCGACAACTGGGCTAGGAGGTGCGATAGTCGGTTTCGACAACTGGGTCTGGAGGTGCGATAGTCGGTTTCAACAACTGGGTCTGGAGGATGTGCGATAGTCGGTTTCGACAACTGGGTCTGGAGGTGCGATAGTCGGTTTCAACAACTGGGTCTGGAGGTGCGATAGTCGGTTTCGACAACTGGGTCTGGAGGTGCGATAGTCGGTTTCGACAACTGGGCCTGGAGGTGCGATAGTCGGTTTCGACAACTGGGTCTGGAGGTGCGATAGTCGGTTTCAACAACTGGGTCTGGAGGATGTGCGATAGTCGGTTTCGACAACTGGGTCTGGAGGTGCGATAGTCGGTTTCGACAACTGGGTCTGGAGGTGCGATAGTCTGTTTCAACAACTGGGTCTGGAGGTGCGATAGTCGGTTTCGACAACTGGGTCTGGAGGTGCGATAGTCGGTTTCGACAACTGGGTCTGGAGGTGCGATAGTCGGTTTCGACAACTGGGTCTGGAGGTGCGATAGTCGGTTTCGACAACTGGGTCTGGAGGTGCGATAGTCGGTTTCGACAACTGGGTCTGGAGGTGCGATAGTCGGTTTCGACAACTGGGTCTGGAGGTGCGATAGTCGGTTTCGACAACTGGGTCTGGAGGTGCGATAGTCGGTTTCGACAACTGGGTCTGGAGGATGTGCGATAGTCGGTTTCGACAACTGGGTCTGGAGGATGTGCAATGGTCGGTTTCGAGACAACTGGGTCTGGAGGATGTGCGATGGTCGGTTGGAAATATGGATAGACAGTGGGTGGGAATGTGTAGGGACGTCAGTAAGACGGACGGATGCACAGTGAACAGCTTAAGCGACCCAAAGAAAGAAGGAGATCAAGGATAAAGACAAAGATAGATTGCAGTTTTATTTTTAAAAAGGACATTTTTCACAAAAGGTCACATGCAGTCCTTGAAACACCAGGCTGACGGTGGCCACGTTAACTAAGGTCAAGAGAAAGTGTTGACACCTGGGCTACAGCTGGGCTTCACGAGATCCCGCCATGTTACCTGTCATGTTGTGTCTCGGGTTTCTGGTGGGTGCCTGTTGTCTTGGGGGGACTGGTTGCATGTCTGCTGGATGTTGGTGCTTGTGTGGTCAACGCTCGATTCTTACTACTGTGTGTTTACAAAATCCTGCAGTTGTATTCTCGATAATGTCACGGTCATGAGTTATCCTGGAAACGTGATTGGGCTCTTTATTGTCTCGACGTTAATGTTTCATACAGAATTAATGTTTAAACTATTCATTTGTATTGGAACAGATGTTTTCTTTGTTCTTTTCATCACTTGTGTCATTTTAGTTAGGTAGCACAACAAATTTTACAGTACTGGCGTGAGTGACCCTAACCCTAACCGTATAAATTAACGTTTTGCCAACTTGTCGTGACTTGGAATCGATCCAGCTGACTCATTTTATGGCGCGTAGCCACATTTTCAGAGCAGCCATTATGGCTTTACTTAGAATTTAGGTAAAACTGAAGAAACATGTGTTTTTGTGAAAGTCGATTGGTTACATTTGAACGTTGTGCTGTATAACTCTTAATGGGCAATCCAACAAGGATCGTCGTATATTGATCTGTCTCAAATAAGCAAAAATGTATTTCAGGTATTTGTAAAAAGGGAGACAAAATGTTATGTAACGTTGGGAATGAAATGAATGTTAATATTTAATTTTATCTATTTATATTCCACTACTATTTTCTAAACAGACTATCGCCACACAGCCCCTAGTGCTAGCGGCTCTTTGTCTCTCTTTAACGGTTTCTCTATGTGTGTCTCTCTCTGGTCTTCTGTCTGATGCCCCTTCTTCTATCCGCAATCTTCCACTTTGCGTACGCGTCCCACAGTCACACATTTCATCTCATTAAAATGTAAATACACAAGTCACATGATGCAGTTCCGTGTCTGCCTGCTCCTAGCTATGTGTTGCCTCTGTCTCTAGCCCTGCTGTATCAGTGCAAGTCACAGTTCTTTTCTTTTATTTCCCCATAGATGTGACATCGTGAGAACCAGTGCTACATACATACACTCCCCATATATGTAACATCGTGAGAACCACTGCTACATACATACACTCCCCATAGATCTAACATCGTGAGAACCACTGCTACATACATACACTCCCCATAGATGTGACATCGTGAGAACCACTGCTACATACATACACTCCCCATAGATATAACATCGCGAGAACCACTGCTACATACATACACTACCCATAGATGTGACATCGTGAGAACCAGTGCTACATACATACACTCCCCATAGATATGACATCGCGAGAACCACTGCTACACACATACACTCCCCATAGATGTGACATCATGAGAACCACTGCTACATACATACACTCCCCATAGACGTGATATCGTGAGAACCACTGCTACATACATACATTCCCATAGATGTGACATCGTGAGAACCACTGCTACATACATACACTCCCCATAGATGTGACATCGTGAGAACTACTGCTACATACATACAGTCCCCATAGATGTGACATCGGGAGAACCACTGCTACATACATACACTCCCATAGATGTGACATCGGGAGAACCACTGCTACATACATACACTCCCCATAGATATAACATCGCGAGAACCACTGCTACATACATACACTCCCCATAGATGTGATATCGTGAGAACCTCTGCTACATAAATACACTCCCCATAGATGTGACATCGGGAGAACCACTGCTACATACATACACTCCCTATAGATGTGACATCGCGAGAACCACTGCTAGATACATACACTCACATAGATGTGACATCGCGAGAACCACTGCTACATACATACACTCCCATAGATGTGACATCGTGAGAACCACTGCTACATACATACACTCCCCATAGATGTGACATCGCGAGAACCACTGCTACATAATACACTCCCATAGATGTGACATCGTGAGAACCACTGCTACATACATACACTCCCCATAGATGTGACATCGGGAGAACCACTGCTACATACATACACTCCCATAGATGTGACATCGTGAGAACCTCTGCTACATAAATACACTCCCCATAGATGTGACATCGGGAGAACCACTGCTACATACATACACTCCCCATAGATGTGACATCGTGAGAACCACTGCTACATACATACATACACTCCCCATAGATGTGACACCCGGAGAACCACTGATACATACATACACTCCCCATATATGTGACACCCGGAGAACCACTGCTACATACATACACTCCCCATAGATGTGACATCGTGAGAACCACTGCTACATACATACACTCACCATATATGTGACATCGTGAGAACCACTGCTACATACATACACTCCCCATAGATGTAACATCGTGAGAACCACTGCTACATACATACACTCCCCATAGATATGATATCGTGAGAACCACTGCTACATACATACACTCCCCATAGATGTGACATCGTGAGAACCACTGCTACATACATACACTCCCCATAGATGTGACACCCGGAGAACCACTGCTACATACATACACTCCCCATAGACGTGATATCGTGAGAACCACTGCTACATACATACACTCCCCATAGATGTGATATCGTGAGAACCACTGCTACATACATACACTCCCCATAGATGTGATATCGTGAGAACCACTGCTACATACATACACTCCCCATAGATGTGATATCGTGAGAACCACTGCTACATACATACACTCCCCATAGATGTAACATCGTGAGAACCACTGCTACATACATACACTCCCATAGATGTAACATCGTGAGAACCACTGCTACATACATACACTCCCCATAGATGTGATATCGTGAGAACCACTGCTACATACATACACTCCCCATAGATGTGATATCGTGAGAACCACTGCTACATACATACACTCCCCATAGATGTGATATCGTGAGAGCCACTGCTACATACATACACTCCCCATAGATGTAACATCGTGAGAACCACTGCTACATACATACACTCCCCATAGATGTGACATCGTGAGAACCACTGCTACATACATACACTCCCCATAGATGTAACGTCGTGAAGTGTATCGTTGTAAAGCCACGAGTTCGCTGGTCGCTATCACAGAATGACAGGCCTGTTTGCCTACATTCCCTCCCCTCCTCCGTGTGGTCTATTTTCAGATGTTGTATCGGATAGCCAGACAAGCTAGAAGATTTTTGAAACCAAGAACAAACACAACCGTGTGGGTCTATCGCTTCGAGCGGTGTGGAGAATACCTGTCTGTCCGGACAGAATCCGCGCGATCCAGGAGAGCCATGAGGCACGACCCGGGTGGGGGGATCACTGACAAGCGTTGTTAATCAGCGCTAGACTCCACACAAGCCCTCCCTTGCAGCAGCATAATTGCGCCAGTGTTTTCCCCAAACAGGATTAACCGTTTTCTTGTATGTTTATATTTCAGCATCTGCCTGTGGATTATCATTTGGCCGTCTCCAGTCTTCAGGTCGCCCAGTCTGCCGGCAAGTGTCCAAGGAACACAGAACAGTCATCACTTTTTACTTCACTGTGTAACCGTTCAGGACGTGATCAGAATCACTAGTGACATTCTAAAGAACGCTGTAGTTTGTGAAATCTGCGCCCCACGACTGGTGAAGAATCCCACCGCCAACACGGATATTTCAGCCGGTCAAGTATTTCAGATTATAATTGCTAATTTTGGTCAGCCGTCTGTCGCCTCAGGGCACCTCTAAGTGGTCAGTAAACAAAACATAGCCAGCAATCGCCAGGTTTGGACACTGAAACTCCAGTGTTGAGTAATCTACCTTAGTTCAAGTCATAAATTTGCCGATCCAGCACTTTCTGAAGTCGGGCCCGACCTGTGGCGCTGTATGTAAGGCGTACACGTGACCAACCGGGTGTGTCTGGAACTTCGTGTGTGGTTTCACTACCGGAAAGATATTCAACAAATATTTCCTATTCATGTGTAGCGAGTGTCCTCGACACGGCTGGACGAGCTTAACTGACAAGATACTGCTGGGCCGTGTAGCAGCCAACACGTGTACACCACACAGTCACCTACACTACAGTACCGGTTAGTCACCTGTGGTTTCGCCAACAGCTCAGGTAACAGCAAGTCTGTACTTCATCCAGAAGCCGCGGTGACGACATAAGCTCCAGGTTGTTCTCTGACCGAGTCTCTCGTGTGGTGCTGGTTCTGTTCATCGTCTGACCACATTGTTTTGCCTGGGAACTGGCTCATTAATCATCCAGCGGCCTTGTGTTCCATCACGGAAACCTCATTCCTTTAGGATTATCCTCCGGTCCAATGTGTGCTGTGGCAAAAGCCTGAAGACATCTGCTACATTAAAGTTCGGCAACTCTGTATGGTCTGCGTGTTTTGATCAGTGTTCTCCCCGTCAGCCATGGAGGTCAGCTTGTTGGTCAGGCTGCTAGCGTCCATGCTTGTGCTGCAGTGTGTGGTCAGCGGTCAGTCTGACAGTGACGTCAACGCTAAGTGGGGAGTGGCCGACAGTACTGCTACCGTGGGACAATTATTCCGCTTACATATACCTGGGGACGCTTTTAGTGGCATCGTGCTGTCACACACAGTGAGTAGTCTCTGTTGTTATAGTTGTTGCCACAGTGTGTAGTCTCTGTTGTTATAGTTGTGTCTGGTTGCCACAACGAGTAGTCTCTGTTGTTATAGTTGTGTCTGGTTGCCACAGCGAGTAGTCTATGTTGTTATAGTTGTGTCTGGTTGCCACAGTGAGTAGACTCTGTTGTTATAGTTGTTGCCACAGTGAGTAGTCTCTGTTGTTATAGTTGTTGCCATAGTGAGTAGTCTCTGTTGTTATAGTTGTTGCCGCAGTGAGTAGTCTCTGTTGTTATAGTTGTTGCCACAGTGAGTAGTCTGTGTTGTGTCTGGTTGCGACATTGAGTAGTCTCTGTTGTTATAGTTGTGTCTTGTTGCCACAGTGAGTAGTCTCTGTTGTTATAGTTGTTGCCACAGTGAGTAGTCTCTGTTGTTATAGTTGTTGCCACAGTGAGTAGTCTCTGTTGTTATAGTTGTGTCTGGTTGCCACAGTGAGTAGACTCTGTTGTTATAGTTGTGCCTGGTTGCCACAGTGAGTAGTCTCTGTTGTTATAGTTGTATCTGGTTGCCACAGTGAGTAGTCTCTGTTGTTATAGTTGTGTCTGGTTGCCACAGTGAGTAGTCTCTGTTGTTATAGTTGTAACTGGTTGCCACAGTGAGTAGTCTCTGTTGTTATATTTGAATCTGGTTGCCACAGTGAGTAGACTGTTGTTATAGTTGTATCAGGTTGCCAAAGTGAGTGGTCTCTGTTGTTATAGTTGTATCTGGTTGCCAAAGTGAGTAGTCTCTGTTGTTATAGTTGTGTCAGGTTGTCACAGTGAGTAGTCTCTGTTGTTATAGTTGTTGCCACAGTGAGTAGTCTCGGTTGTTATAGTTGTATCTGGTTGCCATAGTTAGTATCTCTTTTGTTATAGTTGTGTCTGGTTGCCACGGTGAGTAGTCTCTGTTGTTATAGTTTTATCTGGTTGCCACAGTGAGAAGTCTCTGTTGTCATAGTTGTATCTGGTGGCCACAGTGAGTAGACTCTGCTGTTATAGTTGTCGCCACAGTTGTTATAGTTGTGTCTGGTTGCCACAGTGAGTAGACTGTTGTTATAGTTGGGTCTGGTTGCCACAATGAGTAGTCTCTGTTGTTATAGTTGTTGCCACAGTGAGTGGTCTCTGTTGTCATATTTGTGTCTTGTTGCCACAGTGAGTAGTCTCTGTTGTTATAGTTGTTACCACAGTGAGTAGTCTCTGTTGTTATAGTTGTTGCCACAGTGAGTAGTCTCTGTTGTTATAGTTGTGTCTGGTTGCCACAGTGAGTAGACCTGTTGTTATAGTTGTGCCTGGTTGCCACAGCGAGTATCTCTGTTGTTATAGTTGTATCTGGTTGCCACAGTGAGTATCTCTGTTGTTATAGTTGTGTCTGGTTGCCACAGTGAGTAGTCTCTGTTGTTATAGTTGTGTCTGGTTGCCACAGTGAGTAGTCTCTGTTGTTATAGTTGTGTCTGGTTGCCATTGTGTTAGTAGTCGTAATTGCGTCTGTTGTTGTATTTGTGTCTGTTGTTGTCGCTGTGTCTGTTGCTGTAGTTGTCTGTTATTGTCACTGTTTCTGTTGTAGTTGTGTCTGTTGTTGTAGTTGTATTTGTTGAAATGGTATCTGTTGTTGTAGTTGTGTCTGTTGTTATGTTGGTTGTTGTAGTTGTGTTTGTTGTTATAGTAGTGACTCTGTTGTTGTCAAATTAGTTTTTATAGTTGTCTGTCGTTGACCTGTTTGTTGTTGTAGTTTTTTCTGTTGTTGCCATTGTGGTAGTTGATATAGTTATGTAATGCCACACTGTGTTGCCATCAACATTTAAGCAGTGCACAGATGCTAACGGGAAGACATGCAGAGCTGATATTATCAACGCTGTACGGACTTAGTTGAGAGATAATGGCAAAACTCTGACGCTAACACGACAGCGTGACCTAGGAGTTAAGCTGGGTGACGCACGTCTGTGTCGTCTTCGTGGTAAAGATAGGAAACACTAAACCCAGATCCTCATGGGAGCAGTCAGTAGAGGTAGCTTGGAGTGGCTGCTGCAACGGGGGACTGATCACGCAAGGGCATGCCTAGTGTACAGAGACGTCCATTGTAATAACAAAGTAGGCATTTGTTATGTTTTAGGGTACATATCGTTAATCAAATCTCCCTACACCTCGCATGGTTCTCTGAATGAGGTAACTTAGAACAATCAATGCTAGCACGGAGCAATAATTTTTATAAACATCTTCCGTGTTGGCGGGGAGCACATACTCTGTGTGTTTGTTTGTCGGAAACAATGGTTACCCACCTGCCGTGTCGTGGCGGCGGTTCCCGCGCGAAGGTTAGAGGGACCGTTTTTAAACAATCCGGGGTCAGCCAGCTGCCTGTTTTGTGACCTCACCAGGGGGCAGCATCATACGTAACTCGGTTACCGTGGTAACCAGTCGCTGTCTTCAACTGGACAAACATTGAAGGTGGCCCAGCCCGTGTCTCGTTGTTCGGCTGGAAGGGATGGGACATCCGAAGGCGGTCTCCCACGCCTACAGACAGGATATCCCGTCTCTTGGGTTAATGCGTCGTTCAGTTGATGGATGCAGTTTGACGGAGATTCACGGAGACCCGTGCTGTGTGGGACGCTTTCGGCAGGAGGCTAGAACTTCCACAGAGATAATCTTCCATCTTCTGACTCTTGGCGTTCACCGGCTGTAAACTGCAGCGAAAAGTTTCTCCACGTCGGGACGTTAGTTTTGTTCCAGAACCGCAGTGTTGCGTGCACATCCGTTTCACTGTTCTTGCTTTTGTGTACGCAGACCCTTGTTTCCTTCCTCCTTTGGCAGATGTCATTCGACATTGAAGGATGCCCTTAATTAGTCGACTCCTACGACCTGCTTGGTGGTGAGGCCGTGGGTCTGGTCCTGAGTCCCTGGAACTGACACAGGAAGGAGATAGGCTAAGGCATATGGAATGAATCCCGCTACGGTGATGTTCTGTCCTCTCCACTTTCAGCTTCACATTACCTGGATATTCCAACACCCCCCCCCCTTTTCCCCTGTCTAAGTGTGACCAGTAGACGACGGGGGTAGTTTGCTCCCATATATCTCTACCTGCTGTGAAAGACTGAGCTGTTATGAACTTATCCGTAGGGCCGTGGCGTGGCTTCCGCTGTTTCCCGCTGCCAGTTTGAGAAGCACTGAGATGCGCCGCGCCCATCCCTGGAGATGTGCGTCACGTTTCCCGCGTCCGTGAGCCCGCGTCCATTCTCCAGTTATAAATATAGACATATATTAGCTTATGTTAGCGCATTGTTCGTGCAGCATCCTTGGCTCTAGCAGCCGTATGTGTCTGCTGTGAGAGAGAGAGAGAGAGAGAGAGAGAGAGAGAGAGAGAGAGAGGGAGCATTATAATCAGCAACCTCTGAGCCTATGCCACTCTACCCTGGGCGGCAGCAGATACGCAGTCACTCGAAGAAAGTCACGCCCCTGAGGTCCCCCAATGGAATGCGCTGTAGTTACACAGGCGGCGTTCAGTCGGAGAATCTCCTTGACCAGATTGAGTCATGGCTGCACCTCCCAGGCAGCCTGAAGCCAATGTTTGTGTTTAACTACAAGTAGACCGGCTAGGAAATACATGACACTGATTTAATGGAGAAGTTGGGTCTTGTGCACACGTGGACTCTGAGTCCACAAGGGACTGTGATAAACATTCTGTGTGATTTTCGTTGGCACAGAGCGGAGCAAAGATGGGGTGACCCGTTTGCTATGAAGCTGAAACTAAGACTACCAGACTGCGTCCTGTCTGTGAGGTAATCCCAGGTCCTGTCTGTGAGGTCATCCCAGGTCCTGTCTGTGAGGTCATCCCAGGTCCTGTCTGTGAGGTCATCCCAGGTCCTGTCTGTGAGGTCATCCCAGGTCCTATCTGTGAGGTCATCCCAGGTCCTATCTGTGAGGTCATCCCAGGTCCTGTCTGTGAGGTCATCCCAGGTCCTGTCTGTGAGGTCATCCCAGGTCCTGTCTGTGAGGTCATCCCAGGTCCTATCTGTGAGGTCATCCCAGGTCCTATCTGTGAGGTCATCCCAGGTCCTGTCTGTGAGGTCATCCCAGGTCCTGTCTGTGAGGTCATCCCAGGTCCTGTCTGTGAGGTCATCCCAGGTCCTGTCTGTGAGCTCATCCCAGGTCCTGTCTGTGAGCTCATCCCAGGTCCTGTCTGTGAGCTCATCCCAGGTCCTGTCTGTGAGCTTATCCCAGCTCCTGTCCATGAGGTCATCCCAGCTCCTGTTTGTGAGCTCATCCCAGATCCTGTTTGTGAGCTCATCCCAGGTCCTGTTTGTGAGCTCATCCCAGGTCCTGTCTGTGAGGTCATCCCAGGACCTTTCAGTGAGCTCATCCCAGATCCTGTTTGTGAGCTCATCCCAGGCTCTGTCTGTGAGCTCATCCAAGGTACTGTCTGTGAGGTCATCCCAGGTCCTGTCTGTGAGGTCATCCCAGGTCCTGTCTGTGAGTACATAATCACAACTACATGTCAGTATGCAAGGTCGCACAATCATAGTGCAAGATCGCACAATCATAGCTACGTTTTGCAATATCAGATTACCCAGTCATTACAAGATTGCACACAATCCCAGCTACATGTCATCATATAGCTGTGCGCACAATCCAGTCTACATGTGGTCATTACAAGATTGCACACAATCCCACATACATGTCATCACACAAGATTGCACACAATCATAGCTACATGTTATAATATATGATTGCAAACAGTCACAGCTATGCTTCATAGCAGCATATGAAAGAATGATTTTGTGTACTAAAACACATAGAAGTAGGTGTTTGAGGTTTTCCATTTGTCTGATGTTCCAGAGTTCATATACATATCTTCATTTGTTTCACGTCTCGCAGATCATCTGTTTGTAGCTCCACTTACGTATACTGTCTCGTGTAGCTCCACTTACGTACACTGTCTCGCGTAGCTCCACTTACGTACACTATCTCGTGTAGCTCCACTTACGTACACTGTCTCGTGTAGCTCCACTTACGTACACTGTCTCGTGTAGCTCCACTTACGTACACTGTCTCGTGTAGCTCCACTTACGTACACTGTCTCGTGTAGCTCCACTTACGTACACTGTCTCGTGTAGCTCCACTTACGTACACTGTCTCGTGTAGCTCCACTTACGTACACTGTCTCGTGTAGCTCCACTTACGTACACTGTCTCACAGACTAACCATCCATAATTCAACTATTGTCTCATGGATCATAAGTATAGCAATTCTCATTTGTGTCATTTCTAATTTTGTAGGTAACTCGTTCAGATGGCACACCTCTTCCAAGCTGGTTGGAGTTTGATACCAAAGAAGCTTTGCTCCAGGGAATACCAACACCTGCAGATGCTGGTCAGCTGTACCTGGAGGTGACAGCTAAAGGTGCAGACAGTAAGGCTTCTGTCACCACCACAGTATTTGTCCGGGATGTGCCATCCCACACTTCTGGGTCTCCACTGAGGTTTAAGACATCAGGGCCAGAATTTGTCTGGTGTAAGCAGACAGAGCCAGAAACTGTAGCCACACTGATTGTAGATGCAGATTTGGAAATTCTTCCTGCATCTCAGCGATTGGACTTGCTGCAGAAATTTCTGTCACACATGAGTCTCCATGAGGGCATGATCAAAATGGTTCCTGTGGGAGACTCTCCCTTACATGACAGTTCAGCTCTGGTTTCTGGTAATGGAGATGGCTTGGCTCCTAAAACTTCTGGACTGTTCATCTCATGGCCGGTTGGTTGTGGTCAAGTCAAGGAGAGCCATTTCTCAGTCTTGCACAAGCTTGATGATGACTCCAGCAGTGGCAAAATGGCCGCAGTCCTCGGACACTCAGTCATCGGCTGGCATGTCACAAACAGCCATTTTCAAGTAACCCCAAGAAAAAGGAGACAGGTGCAAGCCACGCCTACTCCAGCCCTGTCGCCAGTCATGCCAACAAAAACCAAGACCGAAGCAACCAGCGACAGGATGACTCACACATTGATTGACGTTCAGTCTCCGTCTTTCATCCAGCCCACAGCCACTCAGCCACCCGTCACCAAAACGGATGAACCCATAGTTCCTCCACCAGTTCCAGCAGGGGAGACCTCAGCCAAGCTGATGCCCACAGAAACCACACCAGCTGTGACCACAACTAGGGAGACACCACCGATCATCCCAACCAAGACCCGGGAACCTGGTGTACCCACTGATGTTCCCCCAGTTGTGAGTGTGGATTGTGAGCTGGGACAGAAGCCAAAGGTTAAGAGTCCACCCGTGAAGCTGATGTACCATGTTGGAGATGTCATTGACTATGTGGTTCCAGAGGACACCTTTGAAGACTGTGAAGTGGGTGGGACACGGGGATTGGAACTGGTCTTGTACCCAGACACAGGTAAGGATGATCTTCCAGAATTCTTGCACTTTGATTCCAAGCAGCAGAAGCTGGTGGGTCTGCCCATGGAGGCTGATGTGAAAGTGCACAAGTTTCAATTGGAGGCCAAGAAAACAGAGAGTTTGTTTGTCCGTGTGGAGCTGACTCTGATAGTCAGGGATTTCCGGATGAAGAAGAAGATCAACCATGAGCTCTCCGTGACCATTGATTACGATTACAAGGAGTTTATGGGCAATGTGTCGGAAAGAGTGCACCTGGCTAACCGAATTGCTAGTGTTTACGGTGAGCCTGACACCAAACGTATGGTAGTCACCAACATTGGCCAGGGCTCGGTCATCTATCAGTGGACTAACACCAGTCTGGCATCATCTGATTGTCCTGTTGATGATGTCCGAGTTCTGGTCAGACAACTTGTCAATGAAGATGGCAGTTTAACTGATCATGCAATCATGAAATTGAAACCTTTTGTGTTGTTGAGTGCACAGTCACAACCAGCTGGTGCTTGTTTAGGAAAAGAGATGTTTCCTGAGGTTGTTGGCCAACCAAAAGAAGCAGGGACTATTCCAGAGATGACCACAAGTGAGGCTGCTGCTAAGGGAGCAGCAGGAACCGGTGATGAAGATGATGTGTGGATAACGACAGTGGTTCCTGCTGTAGTCATTGTTGTTATCCTGTTCATTGCTCTGCTTGTTGCCTGCATTCTCTATCGCAAAAAACGCAAGGGGAAGATGAATGTAGAAGAGCAGAATACATTCATCAATAAAGGTGCTCCAGTTATATTTCCCTACGAACTGGAAGAAAAACCAAGTGATGTCAACAAACCACTTCTAGTGGAAGGAACTCAAGCCCCTCCGCCAGAGTACCAGCGGGCATCTAGCGAGAGTCCAGAACGGCCACTAGCTGGCAACTACAGGAATTTGACGGCCACTTCCGCGGTCGATGACAGCATTACTGAAATACCAGAACAGCCCTACGAACCACCTCCCCCTGTCACTGCTTCCACCAATGGTAAACAAACACGGCCCTCTCACCAACAACAACAGCAGCCCTTCACACAGCCACCTCAGATTTTGCCATAGCACAGAAACGGGTGTTGGTCTTGATACTGGACTTGTTGGCCAGCGGTCAGACAGCTCCCAGCATTGGCTGAGTTTGTTTTCTGTGGTCAGCTTGACCATGTGTTTGCTTGTTCCCAGACTTTCGTGTCCTGTTTTACCAAAAATGCTGGTGGACCCTGCGGATCTGGAAGCTTCCTAGTTATGTTGCCTTTATGGAATTAGTTAAGCATTGTTTGCTGATCATCATGTGTTAGGTAGCACCTGCTTTCTCCACATCCACATGCAGACTGAGATGTCCAAGAGTGGTGCCTAACTGCTGTGATTGTCTGTTTACGAAAGTCAACATTCTTGTGCCATTCTGTGAATCTTTTCTTTGACAGAAAACTACATTGTTTATGACTGATGAAAGATTGACATTACAGCACTGAGTTATACCTGTAGGGATTTCAACTCTTCTAGCCTGTGTTCAAAGTATATAGGAACTGATTGGTTACTGTAGCCTAGTGGCTGTAAACATGTGGGGTTTGCTGCAGATGTATCCCTCCGTGCTGCAGACATGTCTCTCCATGCTGCAGACGTGTCTCTCCATGCTGCAGACGTGTCTCTCCATGCTGCAGACGTTTCTCTCCGTGCTACACTAACACATCAATTCTCTTTTGGAATCCTTCAGTCTGTTTCATCTTGAAAAATAGAAGTCCATAAATTGCAGTCAAAATATCTTTCTTGTCCATGGTGGTTGTCCCTCTGGCTGACTTCTGGACATTCATCAGCTGTAAACTACTGTGGAAAGTTCTGGTTCTCAGGACCTGCTTGCCATCTCAGACTGCAGAATTATGTTGATGGAATGGTTCTCCACAATCTGGGAGTTTCTCTCAGTGTTTCATTGCGGGATGGGATTTAGCCTGTCAAAGTATGTGTGTGTGCCTCGGTGCATGAATGTGTGTGTGCCTCGGTGCATGAATGTGTATGTGTTTGTTGCATCCATGTAGACAAGTCTGTAGTAGCAGCCATGTTCTTTGTGTGAGCAATTGGGAAAAAGGATGGTTTATGGCATAGACATACAAAGTGTGGTTTGTGTATTGATGCCACATGTAGGGTAGTTTACTGTCTCCTTTTGTGCTGCAGCCTGGACATATGTGGCCTCAGATGCTGTCTGTGTTGTGCACTCTAAAACAGCTTTATTATTATTATGTTCTGGTGTCAGTTGCAAGTCATGCTGTGTTGCCAGTTAAGACATGTTGTAAGTCATGCAGTGGTACAAGTCACATACTTATAAGGGAGTTGCAACAACGGCCAGCCAGCCATGTTTTGTCTTGTAAGGTTTCTATAATAGCTTCACGTTTGAGATTATTATTTATTGACGTTTTTATTCACTGATGTTTTATTTAAGTCCATCCACATCCATATTTTAACACATGCCCATTTACTTCTATGATTTAATATATATCTGTGTGTATCTATGTTTGATTGTATGTGGAAGTGTATCCAGGTATTATTGACTATCCATTTGTTTCCATGTTTTATTGTGTGTTCATGTGTATCCCTGTTTTGTAGTATGTCGATGTTATGTTTTCATGTGTAGCCAGTGTTTATAGCAATTCCTCAAAAGGCAGTTTCTACCAACCTCACCATGCATCTCCGTAGATTATTTATTTATCTCACAGTTAGCCTATGATCAGTCTTGTGTGAACTGTGTTTTTGTTTAGTCTTCCTGTCTTCCATTTGTCTTGTCATCCATGTTGTAGTGTTGTCAGCTGTTATCTGATGTATGGATGACAACACTGGCTTCAGCTGTTATCTGATGTGTGGATGACATTGGCTTCAGCTGTTATCTGATGTGTGGATGACATTGGCTTCAGCTGTTATCTGATGTGTGGATGACATTGGCTTCAGCTGTTATCTGATGTGTGGATGACAACACTGGCTTCAGCTGTTATCTGATGTGTGGATGACAACACTGGCTTTAGCTGTTATCCAATGTATGGATGACAACATTGGCTTCAGCTGTTATCCAATGTATGGATGACAACATTGGCTTCAGCTGTTATCCAATTTATGGATGACAACATTGGCTTCAGCTGTTATCTGATGTATGGATGACAACACTGGCTTTAGCTGTTATCTGATGTGTGGATGACAACACTGGCTTTAGCTGTTATCTGATGTATGGATGACAACACTGGCTTCAGCTGTTATCTGATGTATGGATGACAACACTGGCTTTAGCTGTTATCTGATGTATGGATGACAACACTGGCTTTAGATGTTATCTGATGTGTGGATGACAACACTGGCTTTAGATGTTATCTGATATATGGATGACAACACTGGCTTTAGATGTTATCTGATGTGTGGATGACAACACTGGCTTTAGCTATTATCCAATGTATGGATGACAACATTGGCTTCAGCTGTTATCTGATGCATGATTCAGACATCATGTTCCTGGATGTTTGAGACATCCTGTGCCTGCAAGATTAGAGCAGGAGAATGAACCTGTGTGACTAGGTATGATGGGCTCGTGATAATCTGAGCCACCAGGAATCAGCATCCATAGAGGAGAGCATAATCAGCATCCATAGAGCAGAACATAATCAGCATCCATAGAGCAGAGCATAATCAGCATCCATAGAGCAGAACATAATCAGCATCCATAGAGCAGAACATAATCAACATCCACAGACCAGAACATAATCAGCATCCACAGAGCAGAACATAATCAGCATCCACAGAGCAGAACAAAATCAGCATCCACAGAGGAGAACATAGTCAGCATCCACAGAGCAGAACATAATCAGCATCCACAGAGGAGATCATAATCAGCATCCACAGAGCAGAAAATAATCAGCATCCACAGAGCAGAACATAATGAGCATCCACAGAGGAGAACATAATCAGCATCCACAGAGGAGAGCATAATCAGCATCCACAGAGGAGTGCATAATCAGCATCCACAGAGGAGTGCATAATCAGCATCCACAGAGGAGAGCATAATCAACATCCACAGAGGAGAACATAATCAGCATCGACAGAGGAGAGCATAATCAGCATCCACAGAGCAGAACATAATCAGCATCCACAGAGGAGAGCATAATCAGCATCCACAGAGGAGAGCATAATCAGCATCCACAGAGCAGAACATAATCAACATCCACAGAGGAGAACATAATCAGCATCCACAGAGTAGAACATAATCAGCATCCACAGAGGAGAGCATAATCAGCATCCACAGAGGAGAGCATAATCAGCATCCACAGAGGAGAACATAACCAGCATCCACAGAGGAGAGCATAATCAGCATCCACAGAGGAGAGCATAATCAGCATCCACAGAGCAGAACATAATCAGCATCCACAGAGGAGAGCATAATCAGCATCCACAGAGCAGAACATAATCAACATCCACAGAGGAGAGCATAATCAGCATCCACAGAGGAGAGCATAATCAGCATCCACAGAGCAGAACATAATCAGCATCCACAGAGGAGAGCATAATCAGCATCCACAGAGGAGAGCATAATCAGCATCCACAGAGCAGAACATAGTCAACATCCACAGAGGAGAGCATAATCAGCATCCACAGAGGAGAACATAATCAGCATCCACAGAGTAGAACATAATCAGCATCCACAGAGGAGAGCATAATCAGCATCCACAGAGGAGAGCATAATTAGCATCCACAGAGGAGAACATAATCAGCATCCACAGAGTAGAATATAATCAGCATCCACAGAGGAGAGCATAATCAGCATCCACAGAGGAGAGCATAATCAGCATCCACAGAGGAGAACATAACCAGCATCCACAGAGGAGAACATAATAAGGTCACTTGGCATGGAATTGTTTCATTCCTATTTTCAGCTTTGGTCAGCTAGATTGGTCAGTTGTAGTTGGTGGCCATCATGTCTGATTTGACCATATATTTGTGATTCAGCTGTGTTTATGTTATGTAACCTAATGTCAAAGTTTCCTGTCAATAGCTGCACTCTACATTAATTTCTTAGCCCGTATTGGTTTGTCTTTCATGCTATCACATTTACTCTTAACACCAGAAGTTGAGGAAGGTAGCCTTCGGGCAGAGATTCAAGCATATCCTTCTTCTCCTCCAAAATTCTGGGTAGTTAGCATCCTTTGGATATTTTCTGCAGGGCATCCAAGTGTGTTAAAAATGTGAACAGTCAGAGAGACTGGCAGGTTCTGCACAACTTGGTGGTAAATTGATGCATGACAAGTTGGAGTTGTGGCTGTCAGCCTTTCTAATGGGAGGATCCTTGAATACAGTTGCTCATGTTGTGGGGACCCCCAAACATACAGTTGCTTATGTTGTGGCGACCCTTTACTACAGTTGCTCATGTTGTGGTGACCCCCAAACATACAGTTGCTCATGTTGTGGTGACCCCCAAACATACAGTTGCTCATGTTGTGGTGACCCCCAAACATACAGTTATTCTCCTAGCTACTTTATAACTTCAACTTCAATTAATTTGTGTTTTGCGATGGTCTTGGGCTACCCCTGTGACAGGGTTGTTTGACCAGAAAAAAGGGTCACGACACACAGGATGAGCACCGCCGAGCTAGAGATTGTCAAGACCCCCTGGGAGTGAATGACAAGTTGAGTTACAAGTGCTCAATTAATTGACCAGTAGAGAGGTACAAGTGCTCAATTGATTGACCAGTAGAGAGGTACAAGTGCTCAATTGATTGACCAGTAGAGGTACAAGTGCTCAATTGATTGACCAGTAGAGAGGTACAGGTGCTCAATTGATTGACTAGGAGAGAGGTACAGGTGCTCAATTGATTGACCAGTAGAGGTACAAGTGCTCAATTGATTGACCAGTAGAGGTACAGGTGCTCAATTGATTGACCAGTAGAGAGGTACAAGTGCTCAATTGATTGACCAGTAGAGAGGTACAAGTGCTCAATTGATTGACCAGTAGAGGTACAAGTGCTCAATTGATTGACCAGTAGAGGTACAAGTGCTCAATTGATTGACCAGTAGAGGTACAAGTGCTCAATTGATTGACCAGTAGAGGTACAAGTGCTTAATTGATTGACCAGTAGAGGTACAGGTGCTCAATTGATTGACCAGTAGAGAGGTACAAGTGCTCAATTGATTGACCAGTAGAAAGGTACAAGTGCTCAATTGATTGACCAGTAGAGAGGTACAAGTGCTCAATTGATTGACCAGTAGAGAGGTACAAGTGCTCAATTGATTGACCAGTAGAGAGGTACAAGTGCTCAATTGATTTGTATAGTAAAGGCAGACTTGTTCAGTGTGCTGACCAAATTGACCATTAATGTTGAAAGTGTTTATGTTTTTAAAATTTTTTATATTGACATTGAATGAGATAAAAAAAAATGTACCACTTGTCCTATGTGAGGTCATCCTTTTGTTTAATGTGTGGTAAGTTATGTATCTTTATTGGATAGCTTGTTTTAAAGTTTATGTTACTTTATTTGAAGCCAAAACAAAACTGCAAGATGATTGGCTGGTGCAGAGAGTAAAACAATGGATACAGCCCAGCTACACAGTATGTACATAATCCACACACATGTGGACACACAAACACACACAGACACCCACACTGCTGGAGTAAGAATCCTGGGCTAGCTTACCATTATTTGCCACTGACTTCTCTAGAGATGTCAGTGGGTTCTTGTATCACCTGTCATATCAGACTGTCTCTTTAGAGATGTCAGTGCATTTGAATGTTCTGTAACAGGTACAATAGCATATGGCACATTGTAGTCTGTCTAGGGGCTGTTTAAATCTGATAGTCTTCTGGCTGTTTGATCGATGTCTGTCTATTGGCTGTTTGAATCTGATAGTTGTCTGTCTTCTGGCTGTTTGATAGATGTCTGTCTACTGGTTGTTTGAATCTGATAGTTGTCTGTCTTCTGGCTGTTTGAAAGTAGTCTGTGTTCTGGCTATTTAAATCTTATAGTTGTGTGTCATCTGGCTGTTTGATAGTTGTATGTCCTTTGCCTGTTTGAATAACACAGTTGTCTGTCTAGTGGCTTTCAAAGTTAAATGGTCTGTCTCTGCCTGTCAGCGCTGGTGTTGTTGAGGTGAAGATATTTGTGATGTATAATTAATTGTTCCTGGGAAGCAACTTGGTTTCATGTGTTCACTCAGTGTGTATTTATTTGCATGTACAAATTGTTTGGTTCGCTCATAAGTTGACACATGAACTGTGCCTTCAGACGTTTCTTTTTAGTGATTCACTGTACATTCACGGGATGTTCACTGGACATTCACTGGATGTTCACTGGACATTCACTGGATATTCACTGGATGTTCACTGGACATTCAGCCGGTTTTCTTGCTCATGATCTTAGTTTTTGCCAGGGCACTTTTATTCATGTCAGTGCACATGTATTCATGTTAGCGCACATGTAGTCATGTCAGTGCACATGTAGTCATGTTAGCGCACATGTAATGTCAGTGCTGGACAGGAATATATATACATGTCATTATTATTAAGTGCATTTCTGAGTCCATTAATGCACATATAAGTACATGCACAGCTTACTGTACAAGTACACATGTAAGTTTGTACGTGCATTTCTGAGTATTTTAATACATATTTACTATGTAAGGGGAAAACAGGTTTTAATCAACACACTAAAGTTTCCAGTCTGTCTTGTCTGTCACACTTTATCAACTCTATGCAAAACTCTCACACTTGAACTGCTCTAAACATAACTCTCACACTTGACCTAGTCTACACAAAACTCTCACACTTGACCTACTTTACATATAACTCTCACGCTTGACATACTCTACTCATGTCTCACACTTGACCTAGTCTAAATATAACTCTCACACTTGACCTACTCTACACAAAACTCTCACACTTGACCTACTACTCTACACAAAACTCTCACACTTGACCTACTACTCTACACATAACTCTCACACTTGACCTAGTTTACATATAATTCTCACACTTGACCTAGTCTACACATAACTCTCACACTTGACCTAGTCTACATATAACTCTCACACTTGACCTAGTCTACATATAACTCTCACACTTGACCTAGTCTACATATAACTCTCACACTTGACCTACTTTACACATAACTCTCACACTTGACCTAGTCTACATATAACTCTCACACTTGACCTAGTCTACACATAACTCTCACACTTGACCTACTTTACACAACTCTCACACTTGACCTTCTTTACACATAACTCTCACACCTTACCTAGTCTACACATAACTCTCACACTTGACCTAGTTTACACAACTCTCACACTTGACCTTCTTTACACATAACTCTCACACCTTACCTAGTCTACACATAACTCTCACACTTGACCTACTACTCTACACATAACTCTCACACTTGACCTAGTCTACACAAAACTCTCACACTTGACTTACTTTACACATAACTCTCATACTTGACCTACTCTACACATAACTCTCATACTTGACCTAGTCTACATATAACTCTCACACTTGACCTACTTTACACATAACTCTCACACTTGACCTAGTCTACATATAACTCTCACACTTGACCTACTCTACACATAACTCTGACACTTCACCTACTACTCTACACATAACTCTCACACTTGACCTAGTCTACATATAACTCTCACACTTGACCTAGTCTACACATAACTCTCACACTTGACCTACTTTACACAACTCTCACACTTGACCTACTTTGCACATAACTCTCACACTTGACCTAGTCTACACGTAACTCTCACACTTGACCTAGTCTACATATAACTCTCAGACTTGACCTACTTTACACATAACTCTCACACTTGACCTAGTCTACACAACTCTCACACTTGACCTAGTCTACACATAACACTCACACTTGACCTAGTCTACACATAACTCTCACACTTGACACCACATATACTTGTGTCCATAGGGATATCTGTGTTGGTTACCATGTGTGTCCGTGTGTATGTGTTGGCCTGGCTGTATTACACTGGCAACCCCTAGTTAGATTTTTTTTAAATCAGTTTTTGCTTTGAATATTTGCAGTTGTTTGCCAGTTCTTCTATACGTGTATTTATTTATTATTTTCCAATGGCCTTTTGTTAACCACAGCTTTATACTCACATGTTGTCATTTATTTGAGAGCATATTACTTATTTCTGTACACATACATCAAGTTTTGGCCTTGTAACAATATTCAGACCATTTGATATTTCAGTGTTCTTACCTAGCCACTGTATCTTCTTTTTGTTTTAGCTCATTTGTAAAAGTGTACTTTGATGTCTGAGCCCACAAGTGTCTTAAACACAAGTGTTGACAGGCTGTTTATTTGAATTATTTTTTGTTTTTTAAACCATTGGTGTCTTATACTCAGCTTGTTTAGAATTTGTTTTATCTACAGTTGGGTCATTTCAGCAATCATTGATTTATCTACAGTTGGATCATTTCAGCAATCATTGTTTTATCTGCAGTTGGATAATTTGAGCAATCAATGTTTTATCTACAGTTGGATCATTTGAGCAATCATTGTTTTATCCAGATGGATGGTTGCAGCAATCAATTCCAGTTCTCATCACTGATTGGCTGTATCCAGTCAGTTCACTAGCTTTGCATAAATCTGACAATAATATAAACATTAAATTATTTGTAAATGTTTTTATGATTTGTGCTTTTATAATCAAATAAGTTGTGTCTGTAGAGTGTTGGTCTCTCTGTTGTCGATGCAGCCACTCTGCATTCCTCCTGGATGCCACCTGCAGGTGTGACCCCCCCCCCCCCCCACAACCTCAAGGGTCACATCCTGCAGGTGTGACCGCCCACAACCTCAAGGGTCACATCCTGCAGGTGTGACCGCCCACAACCTCAAGGGTCGCATCCTGCAGGTGTGACTGCCCACAACCTCAAGGGTCGCATCCTGCAGGTATGACCGGCCACAACCTCAAGGGTCGCATCCTGCAGGTGTGACCGCTCACAACCTCAAGGGTCGCCTCCTGCAGGTATGACCGGCCACAACCTCAAGGGTCGCATCCTGCAGGTGTGACCGCCCACAACCTCAAGGGTCGCATCCTGCAGGTGTGACCGCCCACAACCTCAAGGGTCGCATCCTGCAGGTGTGACTTCCCACAACCTCAAGGGTCACATCCTGCAGGTGTGACCGCCCACAACCTCAAGGGTCGCATCCTGAAGGTGTGACTGCCCACAACCTCAAGGGTCGCATCCTGCAGGTGTGACCGCCCACAACCTCAAGGGTCGCATCCTGCAGGTGTGACCGCCCACAACCTCAAGGGTCGCATCCTGCAGGTGTGACTGCCCACAACCTCAAGGGTCACATCCTGCAGGTGTGACCGCCCACAACCTCAAGGGTCGCATCCTGAAGGTGTGACTGCCCACAACCTCAAGGTTCACATCCTGCAGGTGTGACTGCCCACAACCTCAAGGTTCACATCCTGCAGGTGTGACTGCCCACAACCTCAAGGGTCACATCCTGCAGGACCAGGTACCTTGTTCAGCTCCAGATAAGTAAGGGCATCTTAACAACAACAACATTGTTGCTCTCTTTTAGCCTGCAGTCTGTGAGGTTGTGGTTGTCATATATGGCACAGTCTGTGAGGTTGTGGTTGTCATATATGGCACAGTCTGTGAGGTTGTGGTTGTCATATATGGCACAGTCTGTGAGGTTGTGGTTGCCATATATGGCACAGTCTGTGAGGTTGTGGTTGTCATATATGGCACAGTCTGTGAGGTTGTGGTTGCCATATATGGCACAGTCTGTGAGGTTGTGGTTGCCATATATGGCACAGTCTGTGAGTTTGTGGTTGTCATATATGGCACAGTCTGTGAGGTTGTGGTTGTCATATATGGCACAGTCTGTGAGGTTGTGGTTGTCATATATGGCACAGTCTGTGAGGTTGTGGTTGTCATATGTGGCACATATTGGGAGGTTGTAATTGTCATGTATGGCACATTGCAATGACTCTTCGTTCTCTCTATCTGGCTGGAGTCACTGCACGATCCTATTTCACACACCAACACGAGCAGAACATGGACGACTGCAAACAACACAAGACTGTTTCTCTACTTTATTCTCCCACTCGTGGTTTCCTCAACCAGAACATGAATTAGAACAATGTCTAGGGCATACAATGTAACTCAAACACTCAATAATACTGATCAACTTTACCTTTTAACCGAAATTACAATCGTCCTAACACAATCACGATGAAACAAAACAACTGCTTTTTCTGACGGTGACTAACGCAGCTGGCAGACGATTTCTGTCTGTCCTTGCTGTTGGCCAGATTGGGCGTTGAGACTACCTTCACACTCTGACACATCCTGGATCCACAACATTCCCCCGTTGTTCACACACTCCGTTCCTTGGCCCAAACGAGACTGCCCACCAGCCCTTTCTAAGGCATTATATAACCTTCTGATGCCCTCCGTGTTCTCAGATTTACATGGATTCCATTTGGCCAGCATCTTCTCAGTGATCAGCGTGAGTTTCATTTGACCAGCATTTCTTTGTGATTCGCATGAAGTTCATTTGGCCAGCATTTCTCTGTAATTCACATTGTTGTCCTAGTTAAACTCAAATATTCCGTTCATATGTGTGGTTGTAGTTGTCATATATGGCACAGTCTGTGTGGTTGTGGTTGTCATATATGTATGGCACAGTCTGTGTGGTTGTAGTTGTCATATATGGCACAGTCTGTGTGGTTGTGGTTGTCATATATGTATGGCACAGTCTGTGTGGTTGTAGTTGTCATATATGGCACAGTCTGTGTGGTTGTGGTTGTCATATATGTATGGCACAGTCTGTGTGGTTGTCATATATGGCACAGTCTGTGTGGTTGTGGTTGTCATATATGGCACATACTGTTTAGTTGTTAGTTACTGTTTAGTTGTTAGTCTTTACCCGTGCTGTTTATCCCCTCCTTGCTGCTACTGGACATCAAATCTGCATGGCGGGGCAGCAGAACATACAAATGTGACTCTATGTTACTAGAGAGTCTTGGTGCTGGAGCCAGACATACGAAGATTTGCACGGCAGGACATACACATGTGACTCTATGTGACTAGAGTCGCAATGCTGGAGCCAAAAGCTGTGTTCTCACTCCACAGAATTGTAATCAGGGCAGTCCTAACGGCTACAACAGCCAGTTTTGGCCTGCGCGGCTATGCGTGCAAGGATATCTGGATTCGTTTAAGGTCTATTCAAATGTTTTTCTTGTTATTTTGTTTTGTTCCGTTGACATCCTTTTTGACGTCAGGTTAATGGTGCATTGACGATTTCCTCAAATGAACGAAGTTCAACCCCACCAGGACCCCGTCCAGAGCGATAAACACCAGGTGACACAAAGTGCCACCATTGGGATGAGAAACACTCGGGCGCAAGTCAAAGGAACCCCGTACAACCGTCAGGTGATATATCAGGGCTCCGAACAACAACGAGGTTGGGCCTTACAAAAATGAAGAATTGCGTTCCATATTAGCACGACTACGCCTTTGGGAATGTCCTCGAATGTGATGCTCGATAATGGTTCCCAAACTGGTGGAAATGTCCTCGAATGTGATGCTTGACAGTGGTTCCCACACTGGTGGAAATTTCTTCGAATATGATGCTCGACAGTGGTTCCCACACTGGTGGAAATTTCCTCGAATGTGATGCTCGACAGAGGTTCCCAAACTGGTGGTCAGGATTTCGCCAAACTAATGTTAGAGGTCACTTATATTCCCTAGATTACTGCTCCAACACTGGCCGATATACAGTTTCAACTTGTTCGGCTTCTCGTGGTGGAGTCTATCATGTCTGTTTTTTGTGTGTGGAGACTACCATGTTTGTTTTCTGTTAGTGACTCTATCATGTCTCTTTTCTGTTGGTGGAGCCTATCATGTCTGTTTTCTGTTGGTGTAGTCTATCGTGACTGTTTTCTGTTAGTCGAGTTTATCATGTCTGTTTCCTGTTGCGTTGACTGTGTTGTTGTCTTTGTGAGTGGGCATTCATCTTTTCTTGTGTTGTGCACTGAAGCAAACATTACTGCGTTCTCGGAAAGAAAGATGTCCAGCAAACCACAAGAGCAGTCAGTCAGCTTCACTTGATCACAAACTATTGACTATCTCTGAGCCACCCCCCCCTCCCCCCTCTCCAGTAGGGGATGCTTGTATCTAAAGCCCCACTCTGGGTATTGTCTCAGGGCTCTAATATAACCTGACGGTTGAAGGGGGTTTCTGGGACTTGTACCCGGGGGATTACTATCTGAATGGTGGCACTTTGTGTTTATCGCTAGTTGTGGGGCTGAACATCAGTCAGTCAGTCAGTCAGTGAGTAGATGTGAGCCTCACATAGCTCTGGTCCCGTCTCCGTCTGCACCTGTTCGATTTCAGTGCCCGGGTGAGTCCATCAATAGGGGTGCCAGCTACAAGAGTTTTAATACTGTCGTCAGCAAAGTTCCTTCCATGGTCTGTTCCATATTGTCAGCCTTATTGTCTGTCTGTTGGTGAGTTAGTTAAACTGTTTAATGTTGTCTGCATAGTCAAACTAATTAGCTTTGTTCGTATTGTCAGCCTTATTGTGAGTCTGTTGGTGAGACAGTTAAACTGTTTAATGTTGTCTGCATAGTCAAACTAATGAGCTTTGTTCGTATTGTCAGCCTTATTGTGAGTCTGTTGGTGAGACAGTTAAACTGTTTAATGTTGTCTGCATAGTCAAACTAATGAGCTTTGTTCGTATTGTAAGCCTTATTGTCAGTCTGTTGGTGAGACAGTTAAACTGTTTAATGTTGTCTGCATAGTCAAACTAATGAGCTTTGTTCGTATTGTCAGCCTTATTGTCAGTCTGTTGGTGAGACAGTTAAACTGTTTAATGTTGTCTGCATAGTCAAACTAATTAGCTTTGTTCGTATTGTCAGCCTTATTGTGAGTCTGTTGGTGAGACAGTTAAACTGTTTAATGTTGTCTGCATAGTCAAACTAATGAGCTTTGTTCGTATTGTCAGCCTTATTGTCAGTCTGTTGGTGAGACAGTTAAACTGTTTAATGTTGTCTGCATAGTCAAACTAATTAGCTTTGTTCGTATTGTCAGCCTTATTGTGAGTCTGTTGGTGAGACAGTTAAACTGTTTAATGTTGTCTGCATAGTCAAACTAATGAGCTTTGTTCGTATTGTCAGCCTTATTGTCAGTCTGTTGGTGAGACAGTTAAACTGTTTAATGTTGTCTGCATAGTCAAACTAATGAGCTTTGTTTGTATTGTCAGCCTTATTGTGAGTCTGTTGGTGAGACAGTTAAACTGTTTAATGTTGTCTGCATAGTCAAACTAATGAGCTTTGTTCGTATTGTCAGCCTTATTGTGAGTCTGTTGGTGAGACAGTTAAACTGTTTAATGTTGTCTGCATAGTCAAACTAATGAGCTTTGTTCGTATTGTCAGCCTTATTGTCAGTCTGTTGGTGAGACAGTTAAACTGTTTAATGTTGTCTGCATAGTCAAACTAATGAGCTTTGTTTGTATTGTCAGCCTTATTGTCTGTCTGTTGGTGAGACAGTTAAACTGTTTAATGTTGTCTGCATAGTCAAACTAATGAGCTTTGTTCGTATTGTCAGCCTTATTGTGAGTCTGTTGGTGAGACAGTTAAACTGTTTAATGTTGTCTGCATAGTCAAACTAATGAGCTTTGTTTGTATTGTCAGCCTTATTGTCAGTCTGTTGGTGAGACAGTTAAACTGTTTAATGTTGTCTGCATAGTCAAACTAATGAGCTTTGTTTGTATTGTCAGCCTTATTGTCAGTCTGTTGGTGAGACAGTTAAACTGTTTAATGTTGTCTGCATAGTCAAACTAATGAGCTTTGTTTGTATTGTCAGCCTTATTGTGAGTCTGTTGGTGAGACAGTTAAACTGTTTAATGTTGTCTGCATAGTCAAACTAATGAGCTTTGTTCGTATTGTCGGCCTTATTGTCAGTCTGTTGGTGAGACAGTTAAACTGTTTAATGTTGTCTGCATAGTCAAACTAATGAGCTTTGTTCGTATTGTCAGCCTTTTTGTGAGTCTGTTGGTGAGACAGTTAAACTGTTTAATGTTGTCTGCATAGTCAAACTAATGAGCTTTGTTTGTATTGTCAGCCTTATTGTGAGTCTGTTGGTGAGACAGTTAAACTGTTTAATGTTGTCTGCATAGTCAAACTAATGAGCTTTGTTTGTATTGTCAGCCTTATTGTCAGTCTGTTGGTGAGACAGTTAAACTGTTTAATGTTGTCTGCATAGTCAAACTAATGAGCTTTGTTCGTATTGTCAGCCTTATTGTCAGTCTGTTGGTGAGACAGTTAAACTGTTTAATGTTGTCTGCATAGTCAAACTAATGAGTTTTGTTCGTATTGTCCGACTACAAGAAGCAGGATAACGAATAGTGTCTGTAATTTAGTCAGCAAAAACTGAAGAAAGCTGACAAAGTTCTAGTTGTATCCCTCAGTGAGTATACTTCAGCTGGGAGAAACTATACCATGTCTAGTGTGTGTACTTGTGTCTGTGTTCACGATATAGAGAAGTTGCCTCCAGCCGTGCATCGCCTGAAAGGTTCGAATCCTGCCGTGAAAATACTCCAAGCATGTACGGTCTGAGTGTATCTGTACACACGTCTGCTATCATCTGCAGACGTTTTGGCCGTATTACCATGTTTATGTTATTTTCTCATTAATAAAATCTTTGAAAATTCAAAGCGAGAATTTGTTTCATTTCTTTTGCAACGTATGCAGTGTGTTTGTAATTGTAGAAGTATGGACGTTTACTCCCTGTGAGTCATTGAGCCTCATCCTGACCCCCCTCACCCCCCCCCCCCCAAAAAAAAATTCCGGATATCCGCATGATCTAAAAAAAAAAAAAAGGTATTGTACAACACTGTAACGGCCACATCACCTACCACCGTGGGGTACCTCACTAACCCGGGCGCTAAAAGGTGTTTTCATTTCGTAAGAGCTTTTTAAATGCTCCAGACTGATAACTCTCGATTATTTCACCCTCTCACTCAGAGAAATAACACAACTAGACATTATAAATAAAGACATCAGACAAACGTGATTAGTTAGAAAGTTATATTTGGTTCACCGGTCTCATTGCGATATGCATATTTTGTGGCCAAAGGGAGACAAGTGCTGAAAATAAACACTGTCCTGGTCACGTACAATTTTAGCGGTTACATCCCTTTTTAAACAAACCTGAATGTGCTGCAATCTGTTTCTGTCAGCGGAGGTTTCGCTTGACTACACACTGCAAGTCCCGTACCGACTTCTGCCGGCATCTGTTAGCTATCGTCACGCTTGCCTGCCAGGTTCCTGCTGTCGTATGGGACTTGTGTTCAAATCTCCTCACTTTGAACACATTCTATTCATATCTGATGTAACAAGTGCTGATTACCAGTATCAAACATGGACAAGCAATGGGGCACTCTAACATAAAACATTACTGCTTTTCGTCCTTCTTAGGACGTTATTTTTTGTTATTTGAAGCCCCACTCTGGCTTTTGCCAGGGGCCGCAATATAGGCAGGTCATCATTATGGCCAAATGTCTGAACGCGGTTTCTGGGACCTCTCCACGGTGATCCTCATCCGCATGGTGGCACTTTGTGTCATCGGGTGTTTATCGCTTGTGTGATGTCCTGGTGGGGTAAAAAATCCAATCCAATCCTAACATAAAATAACTACTTATGAAATGTACTGTTTCCGTAAGGTCACTATAAAAAAAAAAAAATATCTAAAAACACCTAAAACACAAAAAAGACAGGGTTACGAAAGCCAGCATTAGAGACAAAGTTGGAATAAGACCGTGTCTGAAAAGTATTGCAGAAAAACAGTGAAATGATTCGGCCATCTAGTGAGAACGCAGGCAGACCAAATTGCATATAAGACTTTACACAGCAAAACATCTTGATGTAAGGCGAGGGGGAAACCGAAAAAGAGATAGATAAATAGCGTAGCTGAAACCTGCAAACAATTCGACCACCGAAGGCACAAGAGAAGCGCAAGACAAATACGGAAAACCACGAAACTGGGCTTCAACCTGGTATCAGTGAGACGACAAAACCACGACACTGGGCTTCAACCTGGTATCAGTGAGACGACAAAACCATGACACTGGGCTTCAACCTGGTAACAATGAGACGACAAAACCACGACACTGGGCTTCAACCTGGTAACAATGAGACGACAAAACCACGACACTGGGCTACAACCTGGTATCAGTGAGACGACAAAACCACGACACTGGGCTACAACCTGGTATCAGTGAGACGACAAAACCATGACACTGGGCTTCAACCTGGTATCAGTGAGACGACAAAACCATGACACTGGGCTTCAACCTGGTATCAATAAGACGAGAAAATCACGACACTGGGCTTCAACCTGGTAACAATGAGACGAGAAAATCACGACACTGGGCTTCAACCTGGTATCAGTGAGACGACAAAACCACGACACTAGGCTTAAACCTGGTATCAGTGAGACGACAAAACCATGACACTGGGCTACAGCCTGGTATCAGTGAGACGAGAAAATCACGACACTGGGCTTCAACCTGGTATCAGTGAGACGACAAAATCATGACACTGGACTACAACCTGGTATCAATGAGACGACAAAATCATGACACTGAGCTTCAACCTGGTATCAATGAGACGACAAAACCATGACACTGGGCTACAGCTTGGTATCAGTGAGACGACAAAACCATGACACTGGGCTACAGCTTGGTATCAGTGAGACGACAAAATCACGACACTGGGCTTCAACCTGGTATCAGTGAGACGACAAAACCACGACACTGGGCTTAAACCTGGTATCAGTGAGTCGACAAAACCATGACACTGGGCTTCAACCTGGTATCAGTGAGACGACAAAACCATGACACTGGGCTACAAACTGGTATCAATGAGATGACAAAATCACGACACAGGGCTACAGCTTGGTATCAATAAGACGAGAAAACCACGACACAGGGCTACAACCTGGTATCAATGAGACGAGAAAACCACGACACTAGGCTACAGTCTGGTATCAATGAGACAAGAAAACCACGACCCTAGGCTACAGTCTGGTATCAATGAGACAAGAAAACCACGACACTAGGCTACAGTCTGGTATCAATGAGACAAGAAAACCACGACACTAGGCTACAGTCTGGTATCAATGAGACAAGAAAACCACGACACTAGGCTACAGTCTGGTCTCAATGAGACAAGAAAACCACAACACTAGGCTACAGTCTGGTATCAATGAGACACGAAAACCACGACACTAGGCTACAGTCTGGTATCAATGAGACACGAAAACCACGACACTAGGCTACAGTCTGGTATCAATGAAACAAGGAAACTACGACACTATGCTACAGTCTGGTATCAATGAGACAAGAAAACCACGACACTGGGCTACAGTCTGGTATCAATGAGACAAGAAAACCACGACACTAGGCTTCAGTCTGGTATCAATGAGACACGAAAACCACGACACTGGGCTACACTTACGGGTGCACCCTATGTATTGTTGCGCAAGTTGAAAAAAAAATATCTTGGCTGTTGGAAAAGAGTAACCTAACAGAGCTGACAGGGCTAAATTTGGAGTTGAAAATCTACCCAAAATAATTGAGGATCCTCGCTGGTGCTACAGAGTTCGTGCACTGCGCTGAGATTCTTCAGACTCAGGCTTGAGTTAGAAGTAGAAGGGAGCCTTTATGGGTTACTGCCTTTGTGAAATGATGTTGATGTGTTGTCTGAACCAGACCAGGCACACACACACACACACACACACACATCTGACATTGTGACTGTAGAAACTTGTATTATAACAGCCTGCACCATAGGCGCACACATAGATACCCAGACACGCACACTTAGATACACAGACACGCACAGATAGAGACACAGACACGCACACATAGATACACGCACACATAGAGACACAGACACGCACACATGTGACCCGTGATTCTATTATATAAATCATAATACTCGCGCTCACGTACACACAATTTCATGCGACTGTCTGTCAGGGTCTGGTGTGGGTATGAGATTTGCAAGTATGATGGTGATGAATGAAGGACTATATCCAAAGATACAGACCAGTCAAGTACTTCAAGGCACAGTATCGCCTGGGTGTGATTGGCTAACAAACATAAACAATGCCTCAGAGACTTCTTCTTCTCTTCCACCTTGTACCTCATCGAAGAGTTGGGGGGAGATGTAAAGTTCGTTGATGAGCTCTGTCATGAGCACTATTAAGACTGATGTTCATTTCTGTAAGGCTGTTCTTAATGCCATCACTTCATATTTTCCGAGGTCTTCCACTCGCTCTATACCCATTGTAAGGTTTTAGTATGGCTAGCTGTGGCGGATAGTACCAGGGCAATCTTGTTAGTGTTCCAAACCACTTCATTTGTTGTTCTTTGAAGACCTGTAAGACTGGCTTTATTCCTAGCATTCGTCTGATTTAATGATTTCGTATTCTGTCTTTCCTTAAAACTCCTGCAGCTCTTCTAAGGCATTTCATCTCTATTGTCACAATTTTACGTTCATTGGAGGATGTAAGTGTCCACGTTTAGCATTGATAGCATAGTATTGGCCAAAAGAATAGTTCTGATAAGATTCACTTTAGTACTCCGATTGGATTGGATTGGTTTTTTACCCCACCAGGACATCACACAAGCGATAAACACCCGATGACACAAAGTGCCACCATGCGGATGAGGATCACCGTGGAGAGGTCCCAGAAACCGCGTTCAGACATTTGGCCATAATGATGACCTGCCTATATTGCGGCCCCTGGCAAAAGCCAGAGTGGGGCTTCAAGTAACAAAAAATAACGTCCTAAGAAGGACGTAAGGAATATTAGTACTCCGAGGTATCTGCTTGTGTGTTATCAGGGGAGATAGTTGCCCCATTACTTGATTAGCTTTGGCACATCTGGAGCTAATTTCTCTGTCCAGTTTTCCGTTAGATGTGAAAATTGCTCCCAAAAACTTAAATTCCTCTGTTTGTCTCAGGGTGTTGTTTTTTTTAAATTTAATTTCTAAATTGTCTTTATGTCTTCCTATCATCATTGTCTCTGTCTTCGTAGTGTTTATTTTCATATTATATTCCTCCCCTTTGTTACTAATTTGATTTAGGTGGTTCTGTAGGCATTCCGTATTTTCTGCTATGAGTATTTGGTCGTCGGCGAAGAGTAATTCTGTAATATCTTCTTCATGATTAAAGTTCGCTTCGCTACATATGGTATTCATGTATGTTATAAAAAGAAGCGGCGATAGTACACAGCCCTGACGCACACCAGAGTTCACTATAAAAGTTTCTGACAACCTGCCTTCGATCTTATGCAGCATTTACTACGTGTGTACAGGCTTTTGCAAATATTAATGAGATGATTGCTAATTCCCTTTTCCTCCATACATTCCCACAACATATTCCTGTCGACTCTATCGAAGGCTTTTTCTTGGTCTATGAATGTCAACAAACAAGTCTTATCATGTTCCATTGTCCTCTTTGATAGTTGTCTTAATGTATAAATGGCATCTGTGCAACTTCTGTTTCGTCGAAAGCCCATCTGTGCTTCTGAAAGTTGATACTCTATCAATGGTCTCAGCCTTTTTTGATGATCTTAGCATACATTTTCCCAGTGTGACTGAGAAGTGATATTCCTCTGTAATTAGTACATTCCCACTTACTTCCTTTATTTTTCCACAGCGGGCCAATGACAGCAGTCTGCCAATCTAATGGTGTTTCTTGATTTTCCCATGCCACCTGAAATATTCTCTTTAACCATATTGCTCCGGTTTCTCCTGCTGCCTTGATGGCCTCAGCTGGTAGATCATCAATACCTGTCGCCTTTAGTCTAGGCGCGGTTCGAATGACATATTTTACTTCATCCATTAATATATATGGTGCTAGTTCCTCTGCTGTTAGTTCCGAGTTGTTTTTATGTTCTTCCCTGCTTTTATCTGTTTTATTACAGCTAAGTAATGCTTCAAAGTAATTACTCCACCTTGCTAAAATTTTGGTAGGTTCTATTAAAGGTTGGCCAACTTCTTCATTTATAATTTTTGTTGGGTTGTATTTTCATTCCTGTTTCTCATGCCTTTGATTCTTTTTTAGTAGTTTTTCACTGCTGTTCTTTCTTCTTCAGCCAGCTTGCTTCCAAATTTTTCCCATGAATCTCTTTTTGCTTGTCTGATAGTTCTATTTACTTCTCTTCTAATTACCCCGTATGTTATGTAATCCTCTTCTGTTCTGCTCCTCAACCAAATGCCATAAGCTTTCTTTTTATTGCTCACAATTCTTCTTATTTCTTCAGACCACCATGTTGAGAGCTTACGCCCTATGTTACCTTTCCTTTCAGTTCCACATATTTCTTGTACTATTTTCATAGTGGTGTCTCCGAAATTCAACCCTTCTGTATTTACTCCAAGAGTGTTTTGTGGAAGCTGTTCATAATTTTACTGTAATTTTTGATGAAATGCTCGCATATTTTCCCCACACTCTAGTTCTTTCCATTTTATTATGTCACTTTTATTACATTACTTTTTTGTTTGATAACGTATCTTGATTTTTCTGTCAAGTAACACCATCCAATGATCTGTATCTAAACTCAAGTTTGGTATAACTCTCGCATCTGTAACTTGATGAAAATCTATTTTTCTCGTCAAGATGTAATCAATCTGACTCTTGGTATCTGGATCATTCCATTTATACCATGTAAAAACTTGTGAAGCTCTATGTTGAAAAAAGGTGTTGGTAATAACAAGGTCATGTTGTGCACATATATCCAACAGTCTTTCGCCATTTTCATTTCTAATGCTGTTGTCTCCATAATTGCCTAGGTATCTTGTAAATGTTCTTCTGTCTCGTCCTGTCTTACCGTTAAAATCACCCCTCACGATCAGTTTCTCGTTATTATCTATCTTACAAATTTCATCATCCAGGTCCTCAAAGAATTGATCTAAATCCTCCTCACTGTAATTTCCATTACACAGAGCATATATCTGAAAAAAACACATCCGAACTGTTTCCCACTTGTAATTTCAAACTTATAATTCTCTCCGAGATGTAGTTAACTTCAAGTATATTTTTTGCAGTTTCGGGATCGATGACAAATCCCACTCCATGCTTTGCACGTTGCATTTCCTCTACTCCCAAATGTATCAAAACGTAATTGTTTTGTAGTTTCTTCATTCCTCGTCCTTTCATTCTCACTTCTGATAAGCCTAATACTTTAACATTATATTTCTCCATTAATTCTATCACTTGTTCTTCTTTATTGCTCCATCTGCATATATTGATTGTCCCTACCCTGGTCTTAACCTTCTGCTGGCCGCTATTTTCCCGATTTCTAAAACATCTCAGATTTTCATCTTGGGCATTTCTTTTTGAACCGCTGAATCCTCCGCCGACTTGCCGGGCCTATCGCGAATTCATCTTCAACTGAACAACTACAATTACCTAATACATTTAACATTCTTTCCAGGAATAAACACATCTTTGAGTTACAATTGTCGGCGAACGTTGTTTACGCCGCCATCTTGTTGCCCCAGAGACAATGACCAGAAATTCTGCCTTGATGAAACCTACATACGTAGAGCAATCAGAACAAAAGGAAACGTCCAATATTCAGATATTTCGAACATTGTGAAATCACAACCAATATTTAGCCTTGGCAAAAGACCTCTATGTATACTATGACAGTGTTGACGTAATTGTGTCTTAGGATAGACTTTATCTGGCAGCAGCCTACCAAAGAGCCATATGCCTGCACGGCAGCACATTAGGTTCTGGACACTATCATATACATTTCACATGAGATAATCGTATAAATCATATTACACAATGTCTGAACACAGGACACAACATATTTGTTACAGGACACAGCGTACTTCTTACAGGACACAACGTATTTGTTACAGGACACAACGTATTTGTTACAGGACACAACGTAGTTGTTACAGGACACAACGTATTTGTTACAGGACACAACGTATATGTTACAGGACACAACGTATATGTTACAGGACACAACATATATGTTACAGGACACAACGTATTTGTTGCAGGACACAACGTATTTGTTACAGGACACAACGTATTTGTTACAGGACACAACGTAGTTGTTACAGGACACAACGTATTTGTTACAGGACACAACGTATATGTTACAGGACACAACGTATATGTTACAGGACACAACGTATATGTTACAGGACACAACGTATTTGTTGCAGGACACAACGTATTTGTTACAGGACACAACGTATTTGTTACAGGACACAACGTATTTGTTACAGGACACAACATATTTGTTACAGGACACAGCGTACTTCTTACAGGACACAACGTATTTGTTACAAGACACAACGTATTTGTTACAGGACACAACGTATTTGTTACAGGACACAACGTATTTGTTACAGGACACAACGTATTTGTTACAGGACACAACATATTTGTTACAGGACACAACGTACTTCTTACAGGACACAACGTATTTGTTACAGGACACAACGTATTTGTTACACGACACAACGTATTTGTTACAGGACACAACGTATTTGTTACAGGACACAACGCATTTGTTACAGGACACAACGTATTTGTTACAGGACACAACGTATTTGTTACAGGACACAACGTATTTGTTACAGGACACAACGTACTTCTTACAGGACACAACGTATTTGTTACAGGACACAACGTATTTGTTACAGGACACAACGTATTTGTTACAGGACACAACGTATTTGTTACAGGACTGTCACAACCCTATTAAGTACAGTCAGTGTACCACACCGTAAGGTTG
>CAJHNH020001980.1:127090-132186 GCA_905116865.2 Candidula unifasciata | reverse complement strand
CTCTGGACCCAAAGGGGGCAGGAAATGAAAAAAAAAAAAAAAAACCTTGCTATTTCAACTGATCACTATAAAAAAATTTAGTGTCACTGACTTTGTTTTTTATTAGCCCAAAACCCAAATCCCCCGGGTTCATCTTTATTTTCTCCTAGCATTGCCTTTTGATTTTTTTGTTTGTTTCCCTTCCAAAGGGCCAAAATGTAAAAACCTTTTAAAATTTTTTCTCCTAGCATTACCATAAAACCCAAATCTAGATTTTTTTCCCTTTCTTTAAACCATCAAGCCATTTAAATTTTTTTCCTAGCATTACCTTCAAGCTACTAATTTTCCCTTTTGGGCTTACCATTTCAAGTCATGAATGGGGTCATAAAGAGACAAATTCAGCAAAGAACCAATTTTAAATTACATACAAAGACAACAAATCAAAGCTTTTGCCCACTTTGAGAGAATGCTTTGTGGGACCATATCATACAAGGCATTCACCAAAAGAGGAAGAGGACGTAAAGCAAAATGTAGGCAAAGAAAAAGAGGGAAAGATAACATCAGAAACACTCTGCAATAGCACACACAGTATGTCCATGGTTCAGCAAATGGGCACAACAGCAACAGGCATGTATCTCCCTCGCCACTCGAAGAGGTTTGAGGTTTTGAGGTTTTGAACAACGGATTAACATCATAACACAAGGGTAGTAACTATAAATGCTCCGTTCTACTTCTAACTCAAGCCTGAGTCCCAGTAATTTCAGTGCACGAGCTCTGTACCATCGGCGAAGGTTCTGAAATACTTTGGGTAGATTTTTAAGTCCAAACTTCGCCCGGGTAGCGCCGTTAGGCTACTCTTTTTCGATTTCCAACTTCCAAGGGATTTTTGTTTTACTACCCAGAGAACAGGGAAAATTACTACAAATCTACGTAAGTTGAGTTGAGTTGAGTCCAGAATTGACATCACAGCACTTGGGGCATTTCCATAAGCACTCTATCCCCACCCTCAGCAGTCAGGGCATAAATGTCCACTTGAAAAAGTCCTAGCCTTCACCGGGGCTTGAACCCGCTGCCATAACCACATTTACTCTGCTACTGGATGTTACCTAACTTAATTAGTGCCACATTATTAAGATAAACGTATACGCCAATACATGTATCCACACACTCTAAACATAACGTACCCCCTGACCCGTTAGGGCCGAGGAGGTGTAACGATGGAAGCTCTAGCACTCAAAACCCGCCATGTTCCCTGTCTTCCGCGTGTTGAACAAGTGTATAACAATTTAGTCGTCTATTAGTTGATGTCATTCAAGGTTTTTCTTTGCTCCCTCTTCTTTAACCCCCCCCCCCTCCCCCCAACCCCCAAGTATGTTTTAACTTTTGGGTTCTTGTGCCGATTATCCAGCATTCATCTCAGTGGTCAGTTGGTTTGCTTGGTAGTGAAATTAACCTCTCCAAGTATCCGAATTCGTGTCTATATGTTTATACCTCCCCCAGCACTGACCGACCAAACAAATCTTTACATTTGAACAAAGAAGACACGAACAACATATTGCACAATCTATTGACTGGCATATGTCGTGGTATATTGTCATGTGCATACTCCAGCGACAGTTAGTAAACATTCCTGCCAGAAGAAAATGAGTCTCACAGAGGGTCAGTGAATGCTTCATCGCAGATCAAACACATCAAGCAAGCGTTTCCACCAATATCCTTTTCATTACATAATTAAGAGCAATTTTCAAAGACGTGGGCTGAGTAATTTATCAAAATATAATAAAAATAGATACCGGTCTTGAAGACTGTATGCCTGTCTGACAGAATATTTATGTCTTTCCGTTCAACCATGCATCAAATTAATGTATATGAGAGGAAAGAAAGAGGGTAAGAATGGAGAAAGAAGGAGAGGGAAAGACAGACTGAAAAAAAAAATTCCCATAGTTTTAAGCTAGTCGTATTTTATGGTGAATGGCGTCAATATCACGCCATAGCACTTTTACTTCTCAGCAATTTCCTGCTACCCATTTTGACTTGGTCAAGCTCTGTCAATGCAATATAAACAAAATCACAGGAGAATGAGAGAGAGAGAGAGAGAGAGAGAGAGAGAGAGAGAGAGAGAGAAGGGGGGTGGAACTGAGAGACAAGTAGGGAAGAAAGGGACAACTTGGAGACAAAAGACAGAGACATCAAAAAAGAACAAAAGAGTGAAATAAAATGTAAACAGGGGACAATTTTAAATTATTGTTTCTAAGACATTCATAGACAAGTGAAATCAAAGGTCATTTTGTATCAACCTAGCTATGCAAGATATTCAATGGACAGGTGTGCTCATTATCCAAATATGTCAATTTGGAATTTGTAACAAAGATCAAAAACCGTCTTGTAAATATTCATATGATGTTCACGGAAACGATCGATCGCAATAGGGCTCCTAAACCAGGCTTTAATTTTAATCATTAGGACAATCAAGGCGAAATTAACATTTTAATTACTGCCATACAATCTTGCTCCAGCGATCAAACCAGCCACCTCAGCTTGGAAAATCGCTTCATTCATAGTTTTGGTCTTCTCGGTCCCGAAAAGATGATCACTAAGCACGTTTTTATACAAATGATTTGTATTTTATTTCTTTATCCTGTTGTTTTTTTTTTTTCTTTCCCCATTTTTAAGACTTATTTGTTTTTATCGATGATGATGGTTTTGGTGTCACCGATATGTCAGTAGTGGAACTGGAAAACTTCATTAATTTCTTCTCGAATTTTCACCCCAGTATCAAACTAACCCACCATATTTCTTCCTCTTCAGTCAATTTCTTGGACCTTTCAGTTTCTATCAACCCTCTTGGTCTCACCACATCGGTCTACTATAAACCGACCGACTCCCATGCCTTTCTACTCTATGACTCCTCTCATCCTCGGTCTTGTAAGGATGCCATTCCTTTCTCTCAATTCTTGCGTCTTAGACGATTATGCCAGGATGATGATGACTTTCACAGTAGGGCCCACGAAATGATGAATTTCTTCCGATTGCGTGGATATCCTGAGTCTGTCTTAGAATCTGCCTTCTGCCGCTCCCAGAGCATCAGTCAGGTGGATGCTTTCATCCCTAGGCCTAAACAGCAGAACCTTAGACCCATACTTTCCTTAACTTACCACCCTCATAACATTGCTATCAAGAACATCCTATTCCGTCATATGTCTATCCTCCGAGCTGTCCCAGTAACTAACGCTGTGTTCTCAGAGACACCTCTACTGGCATATAAGCGCGACCGCAATCTCAGAGATTTACTGGTACACAGTAGAGTACGGGAACCCGCCCCAACTCATCCGGGTACTTAGTCTTGCCTTAGATCTCAGTGCAACACCTGCCCATACGTACTAAATACTTCAGATGTGACTTTTCCTAAAGGCACCTTTAGCATCAAAGAGGAATTCTCCTACACTAGTAGGAACGTCATCTATGCTATCATCTGCAAACGGTGCAGCATCAAGTACATCGGGGAAACCGGTCTTCGCTTAGCCGATAGGTTTCGCCAGCATCTTCATGACATCACTAACCAAACAGCCAGGCCAGTTTCCACTCATTTCAACAGCGCTGACCATCGTGGGACCGCGGACATTCAGGTCACGGCCATCAGATCCTGCTCATCTGACGATCGACATCGGAAAACTTTGGAAAACCGACTTATATATTTGATGGGTAACCTCTCACAACTAGGCCTTGACACCCAACATAGCTTCATATAAATTACCAGTGCCCTGGTAACACACCCGTATCCCCCTCCCTCCCCACTCCCTCCCACCTATCCCTCCCCACTACACCCACACCCATCCTTAGTTGTACGTTAGTTTCTGACTTTCATGATATTCTCTAACTATGAGGGTTATCCGCTAGGTCTCGACAGATTATGTTGCTGGCTGCTTGACCCTGCTTAACATACTTGGATACTAGTGTGCCCCCCCCCCCTCACTCTCTCTCTCTCTCTCTCTCTCTCTATATATATATATATATATATATATATATATATATATATATATATATATATATATATATATACCAAGTTTTCTCTAGTCTTCCCTCTACTTACTCTTCTCACCTTCCTCTCCCCCTTTCTGTTTTTTTTCTTTCTTCCCTACCTTTTACCTTTTACTCTCTCTCTCTCTCTCTCTCTCTCTCTCTCTTCTCTCTCTCTCTCTCTCTCGCTCGCTTTCTTTCTTCTTTTCTTTTTTTTCTCTATCTATTCATACAAACTTTCATTCACCTATCCATTTTCCCCGTTACATATGGATGCACTGGCCTAATGTGGAACAATTTCGTGTTTTTAAACGCACTCCTCATATACAGTGTACATATCTTGTTTTGACTACCGAGATGGTAAGTGTTTTTACACACTGGGGGTATGCAATTCTGACTCGACAGATATTGTGTATAACAATCATCCTTACTGTCTCTGTGTGACAGCTGACAGTCAGAGAGAAGCACCGCACCACAAGACCCTTGTTCACGCGATGTCAGATTAACATACATTCAGACCCATCCATCCATACATCCTTCCATCTACCCATTCATCCTCTCATCCATCCATATATCCTATCATCCATTCATCCCGATCCACTCAGACTAATAATCGATTTTCCATCCATTCATCGCTCTCCACGTTTCTTTGCACGCCTACCCGATGTACAATACATCACTAGTCTCTGCTACCTATACAGCAGGTATCTCAGGAAACACGATGTTTTTGCGCGTGGCCTCGATTGATACTTTGTATAACAATCATCCTTACTGTCTTGACTTGCTTGGTGACAGTAAGAGAGAAGCATCACATCATGAGACCCTGGTTTTTACCTGTTTAAATATATCAGCATACATATTGGCCGATCCATCCATCCATCTACCATTGCATCTATCCACGAACGTAACCATCGTCCCGCCCATTCATCTACCCACACCATTTATCCCATCATCCACTCAATGCTATTTTTCACCGCTTACTTCCATTCTGGCTGTTACCATCTTTGTACTTGGGCTCGACTAATACTTTGTATAAAAATCACCCTTACTGTCTCTATTTGATAGCTGACAGTAAGAGAGAAGCACTGTGTTACTAGACT
>CAJHNH020001980.1:85000-100747 GCA_905116865.2 Candidula unifasciata | reverse complement strand
CCTCTTAGGAAGCAACAATAAACGCTGTGGACTATCACAGTAGATAAATGCCTGTAAATACAGGTGGTGGCATTGTTACATTCGACTTGAGGAAATGCTACGATTTGTTTCCGTGAGAAATTTCTCTCCAATTATTATACCTAACGGTATAATAAGAAATTATTTATACTCTGTAAAGGTTATACCTTATTATTCAGTCTATGTTGACTTTCTCAGAGGATCTATTTTCATCCTTTCTTGGGGAGATGACATTTTTCGAGTTTTACTTTATTTGATAACTGGGGATACATGGCATGTCATTTCTTGTATACAATGTTTTCAGGTTTGCGTTGATAAAGTGGGAATACAGATACTATTCCTTTATACTTCAGACAACTCCGCACATTCATTAGGGATACCAGTGAATAAGAGGTTGTTATGCTAATACAACGAGGGAGTTGTATCGTTTTTTTATGTCTTTAGAATTATTGACTATTAGTTATTGTATGCATGTCACGTTTTCATTATACTGCATGAATTTTATGATGTTACATGTTACGTTTTATGCTTTCATTACGTGGCTAGATGTTCATATAAGGTTTAGTTGGTAGCGGGTATAATTAGAGTAGTTTTTAGTGATAAAATTGAAGATGGGAAACAATTTTGTTTAAAAATGTGTGTGGCGAATGTAATGAAATATAGGCAGAAAGGGGTTAAATGTACAAAGCATACATTTCAGACCACCACACGGCGTACTAATCCATCACTGTGTGAAAGGACAGAAATGGGTGATAAGAAAGCCATGGTCTAGCCAACTATGCAGAACATCTTCATGATAAACGCTATGACATCTGACAGTGAGGGATGAAACATTCGACGAGTGCCCGTGAGCTGTGACCAGCTGAAGAGATACGTTCATCCAAACGTGACCACCAAAGACAGGTGACAGGGGAGTGATTGAGAAGGTACGCCAGAAAGAGCGGGAAAGCGGGAGAATAAAGTCAGAGCCAGGGGCTTGAGAGTTAGTTAGCCACGGAACCGCTTTATATGACAGGTTAGGGCTGAACCGCTGGAAAGACAGGTTAGGAGAAAACTAGTGCTTCACTTTGTTTAGAAAGTATATGTTAAACTTGGAGTTTAGCTAGAACAGTGGTTAAGGAACTCGTTGAGGCATACGAATAGCCAGTAATAAGAAGTGTTCATATACTATTGCTTATTGAATTTATGAAGCCTGTGTGACGAGAATATTGTAAATAAACCAGCTCTTGTGTAATTGATTACATCACTGGCCTTGTTCTTGAGTACGATTGAAGAGAGCTACGAACTATATTCATTCACCCTTGGCCGAACTAGGCACATCTATTTCTTGGGGGATGTATAGGCACGACTGTGCCACACCATCATTAACTTCCCCTTTCCGTCATACTATACAGTAAAAAATATATGAATATTATATCCATATTGTAATTCATTTCTTAGATATAAGTGACTAAAAAAACTAGTTTTAATTTAAGATAAACGAAATGTGCTTATGAAGTTAGCACAGCTTCTCGTGTCTTAGACACATAATAACAAACATTGGCAAAAGTAAAACATACATTTCAACAGCCACAAAAACACATTACTGACAGCATTACAGACGAACAACGCAATGAAGAAATTAGAATTGTCAAATGCTACATATACTCAACCTCGACCGGCTCTAGCTGACGGGTAGTGCTGCTGATGTCATCAGGTCGGGCTAACGATGCGTTAACGCAGCGGTTCTTAAACTGGGTGTCCGAGTCACCCCGGGGTGCCGTGAGCGTATGCCAGGGGTGCCGCGGCCATAATCAAGAAAAGTCGGCTAAAAAGTGTGAAATTATTGTTTTTTAAAGGCATGTAGATAATTAAAAGTTAAAATTTAGGTTAATTTAAATTAAAGTACCTATTTATGGCTAGTTTGACCTGGAAGCCATGGTCGTATAAACAAACAAAAGGTGTGCAAGTGAGTGTCTAGTCACTACACTATGCCGGCTACCCTTTTGAATGATTACAATTAACAATAATAATGGTTACACTTAACGATTACCATCATTGTTTGTGTTTGTGTTTTTACAGTTAACAATTATCACCATGGTTCGTGTTTATGGTTAAAGTTAACCATTATCAGCTTAGTTTGTGTGTGTGGTTACGGTTAAAAATTATCTCCCTGGTTTGTGTGTGTGTGTGTGTGTGTGTGTGTGTGGTTAGCTAACATTTATCACCATGGTTTGTGAGTGTGTATGGTTACAGTTAACAATTATCACCATGGTTTGTGTGTGTGTGTGGTTACAGTTAAAAATTATTACATTGGTTTGTGTGTGAGTGTGTGTGTGGTTACAGTTAACAATCATCACCCTGGTTTGTGTGTGTGTGTGGTTGCAGTTAACAATTGTCACATTGGTTTGCGTGTGTGTGTGGTAACAGTTAACAATTATCACGATGGTTTGTGTGTGTGTGTGTGTGTGTGTGTGTGTGTGTGTGTGTCGTGTTACAGTTACCAATTATCATCATGGTTTGTGTGTTGTGTGTGTGTGTGGTTAACAAGTTATCAACTACATCATGGTTTGTGTGTGTGTGGTTACAATTAAAAATTATCACATGGTTTGTGTGTGTGTGTGTGTGGTTAGAGTTAACAATTATCACCAAGATTAGTGTGTATGGTTACAGTTAACAAATATCACCATGGTTTGTGAGTGTTTCGTTACAGTTAAAATTTATGACCATGGTTTGTGTGTGTGTGTGTGTTTGGTGTTGCAGTTACCAATTGTCACATTGGTTTGTGTGTGATAGTGTGTGTGTGTGTGTCTGTGTGTGGTACAGTTAACAATTATCACGACGGTTTGTGTGTGTGTGTGTGGTTACAGTTAACAATTATCACAATGGTTTGTGTGTGTGTGTGTGGTGTTACAGTTACCAATTATCATCATGGTTTGTGTTTGTGGTTACAATTAAAAGTTATCACATGGGTTTGTGTGTGTGTGGTTACAGTCAGCAATTATCACCATGGTTTGTGTGTGTGTGTGGTTAGAGCTAAAAATTATCACCAAGATTTGTGTGTATGGTTACAGTTAACAAATATCACCATGGTTTGTGAGTGTTTCGTTGCAGTTAACATTTATGACCATAGATTGTGTGTGTGGTTACAGTTAACAATTATCACCAAGGTTTGTGTGTGTGTGGCTATTGTTGACAATTATAACCATGGTTTGTGTGTGTGTTTAGTGGCAGTTTAAAATTATCATCATGGTTTTTGTGTGTGGTTACAGTTAACAGTTATCACCATGGTTTGTGTGTGTGTGTGTTTAGTGGCTGTTAAAAATTATCATTATGGTTTTTGTGTGTGGTTACAGTTAACAGTTATCACCATGGTTTGTGTGTGTGTGTTTAGTGGCAGTTTAAAATTATCATCATGGTTTTTGTGTGTGGTTACAGTTAACAGTTATCACTATGGTTTGTGTGTGTGTGTGTGTGTGTGTGTGTGTGTGTGTGTGTGATTACAGTTAACAATTAACACCATGGTTTGTGTGTATAGTTACAGTTAACAATTATCACTAAGGTTTGTGTGTGTGGTTGCAGTTAACAATTGTCACCATTGGTTTGTGTGTGTCGGTTACAGTTTTCAATTATCACCATGGTTTGTGTGTGTGTCTGTGTGAGTGGTTTCAGTTAACAATTATCACCATGGTTTGTGTGTGTGGTTGCAGTTAACAATTATCACTATGGTTTGTGTGTTTGTGTGTGTGTTTGTGTGTGCGGTTACAACTAACAATTATCACCATGGTTTGTATGTGTGTATGTTGTTACAGTTAACAATTATCACCATGGTTTGTGTGTGTGTGGTTACAGTTAACAAATAACACCATGGTTTGTGTGTGTGTGTGGCTACAGTTAACAATTATCGCCCTGGTTTGTGTGTGTGTGGTTACAGTTAACAAATAACACCATGGTTTGTGTGTGTGTGTGGTTACAGTTAACAAATAACACCAAGGTTTGTATGTGTGTGTGGTTACAGTTAACAATGATCACCGTGGTTTGTGTGTGTGTGGTTACAATTAACAAATATCACCATGGTTTGTGTGTGTGTGGTTACAGTTAACAATTAACACCATGGTTTGTGTGTGCGTGTGTGGTTACAGTTAACAAATAACACCATGGTTTGTGTGCGTGGCTACAGTTAACAGTTATCACCATGGTTTGTGTGTATATGTGTGTGTATACTTGCGTATTTGTTATATGGGCATTATTATATATCTTTAAATTGTTTACTGATTATACATAGTATGTAAATTTCTTTTAAACACATGTAATCCTAATATTGTGACCATTTCTAGTGCTTATGAAACAACGAGCATTGCAGCTTACTGTTATCTCCAACGGCCAGTCACGAAAGCCAAAATTGCATATATGTACACGTCATTCTGAAGGTAATCGACCCCAGCCATTTTAGTGCAGTCAAAAACACGCAGCGGGCACAACAGAAAAACATTATACATGAAATCCGCATCTCATATTATCACATCAAGATCTTATCTCAGTAGCTGGGCGATTTAACCTCTGGAATCCCTGTCCAAAAAATGACAAACGCGGATCAACAAAACTTAGCTTGGAACAATAACTTTTCAGAGTTTCAGTGGTCAGTCCGCTATTGACCACTTTGGGATCTTTATGTCAACAAAGATCTGCGAAGGATCAACTACATGATGACGAATTATAGACCAATCGGCAATGGGTGGGTGATATGATGAGCATTACGCCGGCCACATTTACTTCCAAGGACTGTAACTGGTAGCCACTAAAATCTCGGTCGGCATGAGAGCCAAGGTCGTTTTGGTTTGTTGGTGGAAAAAAAAAAATCCAGCTTCGTCTAGACCCAAACCCACGACCTTCCGATCCGCAGGCGAGCGTCTAGCCACTACACCACGGTGGCTCTCCGTACTTGCAAGAGCAGCAGTAATATTATCAACATCAGCATCATCAGTATTAAAATATATTTTAAAAAAATAAAAACACTAACAGCATTAACAATTATAATAACCTATTGAAACTACATTAACAATGCACGCTGACCGCAGACACAACTGGTTGCAGACTTTCATATGATGTTGTAATTGTGCATGTTTCATTGGTCAAATTGCTTGTTTAAATGGTAATGGCGCAAGTATCATTCGTAATATTGCATGTTTCATTGGTAATACTGCATGTTTCATTTGTAATATCTCATTTGCATTTGTAATATTGCATGGTTAAATGGTAATGGCGCATGTATCATTGGTAATACTGCATGTTTCATTTGTGCATTGCATGTTTTAATGGTAATGGCGCAAGTATCATTGGTAATATTGCATGTTTCATTGGTAATACTGCATGATTTATTCGTAATATCTCATATGCATTCGTAATATTGCATGTTTAAATGGTAATGGCGCATGTATCATTGGTAATATTGCATGTATCATTGGTAATATTTCATGTTTAATTTTTAATATTGCCTGTTTTTTTGTGTAGCATTGCATGTTTCATTTGTAATATTGCATGTTTTATGTTTGGTAGTATTGCATGTTTCATTTGTAGTATTGCATGTTTCACTTGTAGTATTGCATGTTTCATTTGTAATATTGCATGTTTTACTTGTAGTATTGCATGTTTCTATTTGTAATATTGCTTGTTTCATTTGTAATATTGCATGTTTCATTTGTAATATTGCATTTCAACACAGAGATGCAAGATCCTTTAGGTTTCAATCACTAAATCCTGATCACAGTCCCCCGTCCCATCGGAAACAGTAATCCAGCCAATAGTTTACATGTTTCAACTTCCGAATGTTGACAGAAGAAGTAGGGGAAGGAGACGGGGGAATGTGAGAAGGAGAAGTAGAAGAGAAAGAGGGAATATGACATGGAGAATAAAAAAGTAGAGGAGGGACTGTGTGGATGAGGGTAAAAAGGAGGGCAGGAGGAAGAAGGGAAGAAATTAGGGATGAGAAGTAGTGGATGTGAAAGTGAGGCAAAAGGAGAGGGCAGATGGATGCGGAGGAGGGAAGAAGAAGGGGAGGGAAGGGGAGTAGCTGGAGCCGATGATACATAGTAGGAGGAAGAGCAAAATAATGGAACAAAAATTATTCAGAAACTCTCTCATGTAAATCAGGACCAAATATACATTTAAAAGTCCAATGAATACAAGTACGGTAGTTAGGAAAATGAATTTAATCAGCTCAAAAAGTTTTCACAGGAAGAATCGAATGTAATTACAATCATCAGATTATAAAATGATAAACAATCAATGGAGTAAGCTTCTGTTATCAGAGATTAACAAAGAATTATTTGGCAACTATAATGCTTCCCGTGCCAATATGGGAAGCCATTTTTCGTTATTGCAAAGTCCTTTCCCAGTCCTACCCCAATTAGGACAAATTTGGAAGCAACAGATGTGGTTTCTGAGACGTTACCAAAACCTTGGAAGGCCAGAGTAACTAACAACGATTGCTTGAAAGAAGCTAATGAAAGTAGATCTCTATATACAACAACAAGAAATAGTCAAACACTGTTCTTTGGCCACATAATGAGAAGAAAGACATTTGAGAACATCGTGACAACTGACAAGATGAGTAGGGGGAGGGGGGGGGAAGAGTAGAGGCAGACCAAGAGAGATGATGCAGGATGGGCTAAAACGATGGCATGGAGGGATATCATCAAGAGAGCTGTTCCATGCAACTAGGGATCGTGATCTGTGGAAGACGCATGAGCGCCTACGCCAGTTGGCAGGGCACATTATGATGACGACCCCAGCTGCAATCGGGGGCCCTAATATAACCTAAAGGTCAAACAGGGTGTCTGGGACTTGTACCCTGATGATCCTCATCCGAATGGTAGCACTTTGTGTCACCAGGAGTTGATCGCTCTTTGTACGGTCCCAGTGGTGTCGAACGACGACGCACACACACATATTTGGCGTTATGTAGAAAAATGTTATCAAAAGCTTGTAGATTTTTAGAAACTGGTAAATATATAGCAAATTTAATTAAGACAGCAAAAGCCTGCGCTTTACACAATAATACTGAAAATCCAAATCGAACACCAAACATGAGTAATGTAAATATTTTGGTAAAGGTTAACCTAAACAAACAAACAAAGAACTGATCACAAAAACACCAACAAGGGAGATAATATTGTGGACGTCTGTACTAAAATGTCATGGAGCAAAGTCGCCTGGAAGCGATTGTTAGGATACTAGGAATTTTGAGAAAGACCTTGGCTCCTAGGTCGACCCAGCCTCAAATGGCTATTCGTTAACAACTACCGTATTTCCACTAAAATAGGACCTAACCTAAATATAAATTACGGGTTGAACGGGGTTTCTGTGACTAGCGCCAGGGTAATTCTCACCCGAATAGTGGCACTTTGTGTCATTCGTTGTCAGTCAGTCAGTAAAAAAATACAAGATATCCTCTGAAAATAAGCATTGCGACGTTTTCAAGTAAGTGGTAGTTAAGGTAAAGGACCTTTTCTCACGCCTTTAGGCCTACTGGGCACATAGGGCTAGACCTATATTTTATAGACCAATCGGCACTTGCTGGGTGATGTGGTCAGCATCACGCCGGCCGACTTCCAGCACTAAACCTGGTACCCATTCATGACTGTGTCGACCTCGAAGCCAAGGCCAATTATAAAGGGGGGAAAAGTGATTTCATAAAGAGCACATATAAGCAAAAGATGTCGTCTTTTATTTTTTCGGAGAAACGCGGAGCCTGGACAGCACAGAAATAATACTCACTTTGATAGGGATGCAGACACAGACCAGTAGCAGATCAGCAGAAGCCAAGCTCAGCAAGAAGATGTTGGTGATGCTGCGCATGCTCTGGTACCGTGTCACCGAGAGGATGACCAGGGTGTTGCCAGTAATACCAAACAGCAGCATTACACCATAACACAGAGCTACTGGGACGATCTCCTCTGTCGGGACTCTGCGTGTGGAAACAATGCATTCAGTTTAGAGGCGATAGTACACGCAATTTTGTAAGATAAAGTTTACCAAATGAAGAAAACTCTGCTCGATCTTTCTTTGTCAGTTCATCTGCGTTCAGCCGAAGATGTGATTGCATTGTGCCCGTTTACAGCATGGCTGCGACATTTACACCTTTTAGCCGACGTCCGACCTCTGCCGGCAATGCTTGACCGAGTTAGTCTTCCTGGTCCGTGTCAACTCAGAGGGCAGAGAATTCTCAAGAACGAAATAAATCTTATCCTGATTTATTGAAGTGAATCATGGACAGTTTGACTACTTGAGAAACAATTATTTGTAAATGATTGAGATGGGGTTTTTACATACAGATGATGAGAATAATCTGAATAGATTTAAAAAAAAACTGTAATCCGGATGTCTTAAATAAACTAAGCCTCAGATAACGAAGCGAAAAGAGACAGAGGGAGATCAAAAGAGATGATGTTGGACAGTTTTTACACCATGAATAGGGGGCTGCATGGTCTCGAGGCATGGTGTCCGCTCGAGTGCTAGAGGTTCTGGGTTCAATCCCCGGTAAGGGCTGTGATGTTTTTTCACGTGGACTAGAACTTCTAGTTATTCCCCCTGATCTCTGGGTAGTGAGATCGGACGCCCGTGTGCATTGCCCGGACAAAGTTCGGAGTTGAAAAAATCTACCCAAAGTATCTACCCAGGATCCTCGCCGGTGCTACAGAGCCTGTGCACTGTGCTGAGCTTTTTAGAACTCAGACTGGGGTTAGAAGAAGAATGGATCACTTATGGGTTACTACCCGTTAGCCATGATGTTGATCCGTTAGTTAAACCTCAAACCTTGTATTGTCACCATAGACGCTATAACATGACCTGCCCAGTAACACTGGTCCCATACAGCACTTCGACATTTGTCATCGCTGTTGCGTCACCATCTCTTTTGTGAACGAAGATCAATGTCACTAAGGGCAACTTCTCAATCAAAATACATTTTACTGTTGTAGCTTTGTTGAAAGTAACAGAACGGTTTCAATGTGACAACCTTATGCAACATTACTTTTTTATTTTCTTTTCTCTTTTGTGTTGTTCTTGTAAATAAGGCAGTCAAGTCTGCAGTTTTATTTGGATAAACTCATATTCAATTTAGGTGTTAATGTTTGCTGAAGATACAACGTATAGTGGAACAAAATGATTATGGATTTGTGGATTTGGAGACCCCGTAAAAGATGGAGAAGGGAGCTAAAGAGTAGAGTCGAAAAGATGGGGAGGACATGGGAAGATAGAGAAGGAAAGAACGACTTCGCCTGCCTTGGTTGATTGCCTATGCTACGATAGGGGTTAGAGAGGCAGAAAAAGAAGAATTTGGAAAGTTACGGCTCTGTTTCCGTTTCTCCTTCTTCTCGTTCTTTTTTTTTTTTTTTTTTTATTTGCGTTCGCCCTTAAAATCACCGAAAGTGCGTTGTGTTTGGTTTATAGTAGGCTACTAAAATGGGTACCAGGATGGGCTGTCCTGGGAAAGTAAAGACAGCCGGCGTAATGCTGACCACATTACCTACAGAGTGCTGATGGTCTGTAAAAATATGGGACGCTCTGCCCATATGCCCGATGCGCCAAAAGGCGTGAAAAGGGAACTTTACTTTTTTTTTTTTTTTTTTTTTTTAAACTATACTCTTGGTCTAACCCTATATACCCAATACGTCTAAACGCGTGGGAAAAGTCCTCTACTATAGTCTAAGGAGTCGCCGTGGTGTAGCGGCTAGACGCTCGGCTGCGTAGGTTCGGGTCCTGAAGGAGCTGGCCTTTTTCAAAACTAACCTTGGCTCCCATGTCGACCCAGCCTTGAGTGGGTACCAGGTGCAGTCTCTAGAAGTAAAGGCGGTTGGCGTAATGCTGTCCACATCACCCAGCAAGTGACGATTGGTCTATAAAATATACATCTCTTTTTGCCCAATACCCCTAAAGGCGAGGATAAGGGTCGTTTACTTACTATATTCTCTTGCAGATGCGCCTTACAGCCCAGCAAATCCGTAATGAAGTCCATTTTACGACGTGCTTGTCGCTTATGGGGCTAAGGCTACTATTGCACTTCGTAAATCCAAAGTACCCGGTTCGATATCAGCTGCATGTGATCTAGCAGCAGACTGCTTTGCGTTAACTTAGATAGCAGTATCGGGGACCAACGGTTCAAGGTGAATGTCAAACTGCTAAACGTAAGGTGTTGTAAAGAACCCTTTCTAGGCGTTCAGGTGTATTCGGCATATAGTCTTCTTCTGCCGTTCTATCCCCTAATAGAGGATAGGTTCTCAGCCAACTCACAGCAAGTCGTTTTATCACTCGCTATCGCATGTGGCTCTCTCCATAGTTTTGTTTTCCTCTATTTCTAAACAGCTGTGGGTTCCAGTGCAAAAACATTCTAGTTATATTGTTCTCAGGTTTTCTCAACGTGTCCTGTCCAACGTTTTTGTCTTTTTTTTTTTTTTTTACATCTTGATCCACTGGAACTTATGGAATATAGTACTACACCTATATTTTATAGACAATCGGCATTGGATGAATCATACAACCAACATATCACCGGGCTCTTTAATTCCCAGGGACTTTACTAGCTACTCATTTGACGCTGGATAGATCTGAGAACCACGGTCATTTCTGAAACAAAGTCTGGCTCAGGTTTTACACAACGGATCAAAATCATAGCACACGGGTGATAACCCATATGTGCTCCGTTCTATTTCTAACCCAAGCCTGAGGCTGGAGAATCTCAGCGCAGTGCCCAAACTCCGTAGCACCGGCGATGATCCCGAAATACTTTGGGTAGATTTTTACTCCAAATTGTTGCCAGTGCAGCGCTGTTAGGTTACTCTTTTCCATTTCCAACTGCCAAGGGATTTTTTTTACGTACGCAATAATACACACGGGCGTCCTATCTTACTACCCAGAGACCAGGGGGAATTATTATAAGTCCACGTGTAAAAATCCCAGCCCTTACTGTGGTTTGAACCCCGGACCACCAGCACTTGAGGCGTACGCCATGCCTGGAAACCACATAGCCCCCCCCCCCACCTTTTTTTAAGCAGGCAGGCCCGCGTGTATGCAAGCAAAAAGACATATTAACATACATACAGACAGCCCAGCAAACAGAGAGAACCAAGTATTACAAATACACAACACATTGACATTACCCCTTTTCCGTTGCTTGTTGGTCGTATATGTAGTCCGGGTCTGGTGGCCCCGTGTCGTTTTGCACTGTCATATTGTATGAGACGCCTCTGCCTGCTCCAATTACTGTGAAATCCAGTAACAAAGTAGGGGCACCTCCTTGTCTGGTGCTGTTTGCATCTTGGGGTTCTTTTAAGAATGCATTATTTATACGGAATGGGCTGCTTGGTTCCTGCATTGTCACACAGTCATCATTGTAGCACTTTTAACAAAGAGCACACTAGTAATTCCGCGGTGTTTTGTTTTGTTTCTGAGCTGCAAATACATTTGAAAGAGGATTGTACTTTTATATCTCACTTACAAGGCTTGTCATATTATCTTTTGCATTAGCTGCATTTTGAGTAATGTGATTCTGCGGGAAACACAGCCAGGGAATACACTTGATAAAGAAATTTTTGTCACTCACTGTAAACTCCAAAGGAAAGTTCTGGTTGTTTGTCCACATCTGGACTTTAGTCTTTATCCGGAACCTGAGTTTTGCGTGCACATTCATTTTTCAAACCTGGCTTATTTTGTGCAGACGATTAGTCCCCTCGCCCTTTCAGGTAGATACTCTCCAACTTCAAAGGAAACGCCTCTAAATAGTCGCTTTTTGCCTTCCTCTAACAGTCGCTTTTTACAATCCTCTAAATAGTCGCTTTTTCACAATCCTCTAAATAGTCGCTTTTTTACAATCCTCTAAATAGTCGCTTTTTACAGTATCCTTGTTCAAGGCTGCAATGGATTTATTCTTGTTCCCAAATTTGGATTCCCGGAACCGACATGCGGACTTGAGAACAGCAATAGTTATGTAGAGTTAAAAGTTAGTTGCGTATCCTTTACATGACGTTGAGAAACCAATCCCTTATGATAAATCAAAGACGGGTACAAGATGTGGATGCCGATCTCTACGATATAAAGATATGTGCAAGAGGGAGATGAATGATACAGGTATTGAGGTGGACTCGCGGGAGCGAAATGTGACGGACCATGTTGTGTGGAGGAGGCACATCCGGTTGGAAATGAGAATGAAGGAAGAAATTACTGCAGAAAGAATTAGAGCTGAACTAAACACACAAGATGACAAAAAAACGTCATGAAAATACACGGTATCATTGTTTAACAACTTTTATTAACGCAGGTGGGTCTTGCTAGTCACACTCGCCATCGCCATGAGCTGTGAGTCCCATGTCTCCTCAGAGCACAGTATGACACCACTATCGTATGTAAAGACGGAAAGGTGCCAATCTCCAAACTTGCCAACCACCCCTTTAAGGGCTGCGAAGAAGAAGGAAGTATATAACACGTATGGTTAGGGAATATAGCTGTAGATATCTTAATGTATATAATTCTCATGCACTCAAATACCAACCTGCATCTTAATTACCAAATGGTTAATTGCGTATCCTTTACAGGACGTTGCAGTCCCAACCCCAACAGACCCTGTTCGGTTGTGTGTTTGTTTTTAGGAAAATTTACGTCCAGTAGTTTGCCATTGCTCACTGGACGGTCGGCTTTCCTGATACCACTGTCGAAACCAACGCAAGGTGCATGGCCCACAGCTGGGATCGAACCCAGCATCCCGGCATTACGAAGCGTTCGCATCGACTTACCCACAGAGCCGATTAATTACAAAATGACACATAAAAGTATAGTATTTTGTCATACCCACGTGGGTTGATGGATGCCGTCAGGGAAGGATAGACCCCACCCCCCCCCCCCCCCCCCCCCCCCCTCCCAACAAGCATGTCGTCAAATGTGATTAAGTAGGGGCTGGATGAATTCTGCTGTGTTGGGCCGAAAAATTCAGATATCGCATCCTTGCTATCATCCGCAACACTCCACGCCAACCGTCTACTTAGGAACAAACACATAGGAAAGAAGATATTCCTGCCAGCTCTATGTTAACTGTGCCAAACTTGGACATCGATTTACATACTCGTATGAACAGTGGTTTTAAAAAAAGATAATGTACAGCTTGCAGCGGAAATTGTTTACCACAAGCAAAACATGGAATCACCTTGTTCCCCGTTTACCACGGGAAAATAACAGAATTACTTTGTTCCCTGTTTTCCCCCAGGACAAAAATTAAATGATTTGTTACCCGTTTACTCCAGGACACACACAAAATCACCTCGTTCCCTGTTTACCACAGGCAAAACATTGAATCACCGTGTTCCATGTTTAAAAACAGAACCCCAAAAAATCACTTTGTTCCCCATTTACCACAGGGAAAACAAAGAATCACCTTGTTCCCCGTTTATCCCAGGACAAAAACAAAATCACCTTGTTCCCCGTTTACCACAGGGAAAACAAAGAATCACCTTGTTCCTTGTTTACCCCAGGACAAAAACAAAATCACCTTGTTCCCCGTTTACCACAGGGAAAACAAAGAATCACCTTGTTCCCCGTTTACCCCAGGACAAAAACAAAATCACTTTGTTCCTCGTTTACAACAGGAAAACACTGAATCACCTTCTAGCGGTGGCGCATTAGCTAGATTCTTGCCAGTCGGTGGTAGGTCTTGGTTCGAATCCGCGTCGGTGTGGAAGCTTTTGATAGCACTGAGGCTACACTATGGGAAACGTAATATATAAAGATATTAACTGTCGAGTTCTTTATGAGGGAAAGCTAACATGTAAATTTGAAAGAAGAACAGGTCGTGCGGCATGGATGTCTTTTGTCGCCTCTTCTATTTTTACTGGCAATAGACTGGATTATGAAGACAGCAACTGCTAACACTAAGAATGGAATTCAGTGGACCCCTACAAAACAGCATCATGATCTGGACTTCGCTGATAATATTTCTCTTCTGTTCCATTCACTGAATCAGACGCAAGATAAATTAAATATACTCGATGAGAGACCACAACAGTTGGGTCTGAAAATCCATAAGGGAAAGATAAAGATAATGAGAATAAATCAGGCAAATTGTAATGTGGTTTCTCTAAATGGTTTCTCATTTCAAGATGTGGAGTCTTACTCCTATTTGTGCATTAAAGAAGATACAGATGGGGGAACTGATAGAGACATTGAAATACGAATACACAAGGCAAGAGAGACGCTTTCATAGCACTAGAAAATTGGTAGACATAAAAATATGTTACTACTAATATTAAACTTAAAGTTTTTAATTCTAATGTCAAATCAGTATTGTATGTATAGACAACTAAGGCAATAACCAGTAAACTACAAACATTCATTAACCAGTGATTGCCCAAAATAGTGGGAATTGAATTGTATGGAAGATCACTAACTTTGAGCTTTGGTGGATAACTAAAGGAGTTCCATTTGACAAAGAGGGGAGGAAATGACGCTGCTGTTGGATAGGACAAACGTATAGAAAACCAGAGAGCAATATAACTAGAATGTGTTTGCACAAGAACCCACAGGAAATAAAGGCAAACCAAAAGCACTTAGAGAAGAGAGCTAGTGAGTGAAGTTAAAACATTAGGAGGACATGGAATGAGCTGCATGCGATGGATAGAACGATTTGCCGGTGGATAGCCTATGTTCCATAAAGAGATGCAAGACCGAAGAGAAGATTGAATAGGTCGACCCAGCATTTAACGAGTAACGGGGATCTCCTTAAAGTAAATACGGACGAAGTGATTATGACCATGTCATTTTCTTCTCCTTTTTCTTTTACTTCTTTTTCTTCTTCAGCATTCGGAGCCCTTGGGGTTGATTGCTGTAGATTTCACCCGCCTCCATTTATCTCTCTGGTTGGCCTTCTCTTTTCAGTTGGTGACACCAAGTGTTTGAATCCGTCGATTCCAATTGGTCTATTGGAAAAACAAATGTGAGTGCAGCACCTACCCATGATTCTGCGACTAACAAATCCTTCGGTTATTTTTACCTTATCTCATACTATAATAAATGAATCATGAGAATACCGTGGACAGATGAAGAGAAAAATGAAGACGTCTTGAAAGAAATTGACTCACGAAGAGAAATAATTGCCCACATCAGACAGGGGCAATATACGTTCTTTGGTCATGTGAGGAGAAGGAATAAACTGAAGTACATCATGATAGTAGGAAAGTTGGAAAGGAGGAGAGGCAGAGGGAGACCGAGAGAACAGATACTGGACGGTTTGACCTCATGGCATGAAGGATCATCTGTATCAAAGCTGACTGAAAGTATACGAGACAGAAGATTGTGAATGTTTGTTGTTTGTTTTAGTATCCAAAAGCCATGAGTTGTTAACCCTTAGGCTCGGTATTATGGATATCGCAACCTTTCGGCCTTGGTTCCATTGTAAATACGGTAAATCTGGGAGATATGTGGCTTTTCTGCCTATCCCCGGGAGTGAACCCGGACCACAAGGAGTTTGTCACCCGGTCACTGTTCAATCCGGTTTAGCCAACTAGGCTAGAGAGCCGGGCAGTGTTGTGGATAGACATGAATACCAACGCCACGCAGCATGGACTTTGAGAAGAAGAATAAGGAACGTTCACCTGCAATTCGCTAGGCATTTTATTAGAAAAACATGAAAGAAGGTGTTGCGGATTGAAACAAGAATTCACTGTAAATTAATTACACACATTGGGTTGGTCACAGACAGACCGATGCGTT
>CAJHNH020001980.1:60000-80000 GCA_905116865.2 Candidula unifasciata | reverse complement strand
GAAGAAGAAGAAGAAGAAGAAGAAGAAGAAGAACAAGAAGAACAAGAAGAAGAAGAAGAAGAAGAAGAAGAAGAAGAAGAACAAGAAGAACAAGAAGAACAAGAAGAACAAGAAGAACAAGAACAAGAACAAGAAGGAAAAAGAAGAAGAAGGAAGAAGAAGAAGGAAGAAGAAGGAAGAAGAAGAAGGAAGAAGAAGAAGGAAGAAGAAGAGGAAGAAGAAGAAGGAAGAAGAAGAAGGAAGAAGAAGAAGGAAGAAGAAAAAGGAAGAAGAAGAAGAAGAAGAAGAAGAAGAAGAAGAAGAAGAAGAAGAAGAAGAAGAAGAAGAAGAAGAAGAAGAAGAAGAAGAAGAAGAAGAAGAAGAAGAAGAAGAAGAAGAAGAAGAAGAAGAAGAAGAAGAAGAAGAAGAAGAAGAAAGAAGAAGAAAGAAGAAAAGGAAGAAGAAGAAGAAAGAAGAAGGAAGAAGATGGAAGAAAAAGAAGGAAGAAAAAGAAGGAAGAAAAAGAAGGAAGAAGAAGATGGAAGAAGAAGAAGGAAGAAGAAGAAGGAAGAAGAAGAAGAAGGAAGAAGAAGAAGGAAGAAAAGGAAGAAAAAGAAGAAGGAAGAAACAGAAGGAAGAAGAAGAAGGAAGAAGAAGGAGGAGGAAGAAGAAGGAGGAAGAAGAAGGAGGAAGAAGGAGGAGGAAGAAGAAGAAGAAGGAAGAAGAATGAAGAAGAAGAATGAAGAAGAAGAAGAAGAAGAAAGAAAAAGAAGGAAGAAAAAGAAGGAAGAAGAAGAAGGTAGAAGAAGAATGAAGAAGGAGAAGAAGAAGGAAGAAGAAAAAGAAGGTAGAAAAAGAAGGAAGAAGAAGAAGAAGAATTAAGAAGAAGAAGAAGAAGAAGAAGAAGAAGAAGAAGAAGAAGAAGAAGAAGAAGAAGAAGAAGAAGAAGAAGAAGAAGAAAAAGGAAGAAAAAAAAGGAAGAAAAAGAAGGAAGAAGAAGAAGGTAGAAGAAGAATAAAGAAGAAGAAGGAAGAAAAAGAAGGAAGAAAAAGAAGGAAGAAGAAGAAGGAAGAAGAAGGAGGAAGAAGAAGGAGGAAGAAGAAGAAGGAAGAAGAAGAAAGAAGAAGAAGAAGAAGAAGAAAATATGTCATTGTGTTAAAAGTGTAGTCCTGTCTGCCATTAGCGTCATATTTTGAAGAGGCATCTGGTTCAAGCGTTGGTGTTTGCTACATAAATGCCAGCATTCACAGCCTCAGATATTCTATCTATCCATATCTTGCGTGTGCGACCTCTAGTTCTGCATCCCTTGTGTCTCAGTGACAGGGGTCTCTGTGGTCACCATCTAGTGGTAGCGTTGACACAGTCCAAACAATTTGATCTTCTGTGTCTTGATGCAGTTTAGCACTCGTTTCTTCCAAACTTGTTTCCTTATATAATGATTTCTGAATTATCCCTTCTTTATACATTTAAAGTCGATACAGAAAGATTATTATTGTTGTATTAAATTTATAATATGTTGTATACAAGAACTAAAATAAATCTTCGATACGGTGTTTTAGCACATTCGTGGGTGAGTGTGAGTGTGTGTGTGTGTGCGTGTGTGTGTGTGTGTATGTGCGTGTGTGTGTGTGCGTGTGCGTGTGTGTGTGCGTGTGTGTGCGTGTGTATGTGTATGTGCAAGCATGCAAGAATCATTGTCTCCCCTTTACTGTTGGTACCTAAGGATCACCAATATTTCCTGACCTTCACTCAGGCGGTACTTTCGTGCACTAAAAAACTCATTTGCTACACTGTCTGTCTGGCAAGTACCTACATAGTACCGTCTGTCTATTGGTGACTTACTTACACTGTCTTTTATATAGTGTCTACCTAGTGCTGTCTACCTAGCGCTGTCTACCTACTGCTGTCTACCTAGTGCTGTCTACCTAGTGATGTCTGCCTAGTGCTGTCTACCTAGTGCTGTCTACCTAGTGATGTCTGCCTACTGCTGTCTACCTAGTGCTGTCTACCTAGTGATGTCTACCTAGTGATGTCTACCTAGTGATGTCTACCTAGTGATGTCTACCAACTGCTGTCTACCTAGTGATGTCTACCTTGTGATGTCTACCTAGTGATGTCTGCCTAGTGCTCTCTACCTAGTGATGTCTACCTAGTGCTGTCTACCTAGCGCTGTCTACCTACTGCTGTCTACCTAGTGCTGTCTACCTAGTGATGTCTGCCTAGTGCTGTCTACCTAGTGATGTCTGCCTAGTGCTGTCTGCTAAACGATTTCTACCTGTGCTGTCTACCCAGTGTTGTCTACCTAGTGCGGTCTACCTAGTGCTGTTTGCCTAGTGATGTCTACCAACTGCTGTCTACCTAGTGCTGTCTACCTAGTGTTGTCCACCTAGTGCTATCTACCTAGTGTTGTCCACCTAGTGCTGTCTACCTAGTGCTGTCTACCTAGTGATGTCTACCTAGTGATGTCTGCCTACTGATGTCTACCTAGTGATGTCTACCTAGTGCTGTCTACCTAGTGCTGTCTACCTAGTGATGTCTACCTAGTGCTGTCTACATAGTGCTGTCTACCTAGTGCTGTCTACCTAGTGCTGTCTACCTAGTGCTGTCTACCTAGTGATGTCTGCCTAGTGATGTCTACCTAGTGCTGTCTACCTAGTGATGTCTACCTTGTGATGTCTACCTAGTAATGTCTGCCTAGTGCTCTCTACCTAGTGATGTCTACCTAGTGATGTCTACCTAGTGCTGTCTACCTAGTGCTGTCTACCTAGTGCTGTCTACCTAGTGATGTCTACCTAGTGATGTCTACCTAGTGATGTCTACCAACTGCTGTCTACCTAGTGATGTCTGCCTAGCGCTGTCTACCTAGTGATGTCTACCTAGTGCTATCTACCTACTGATGTCTAGCTACTGCTGTTACCTAGTGCTTTCTACATAGTGCTGTCTACATAGTGCTGTCTACCTAGTGCTGTCTACCTAGTGCTGTCTGCCTAGTGATGTCTACCTAGTGCTGTCTACCTAGTGATGTCTACCTAGTGCTGTCTACCTAGTGCTGTCTACCTAGTGCTGTCTACCTAGTGCTGTCTACCTAGTGCTGTCTGCCTAGTGATGTCTGCCACATGATTTCTACATAGTGCTGTCTAAATAGTGATGTCTACCTATTGCGATCTACCTAGTGCTGTCTCCTAGTCCTGTCTACCTAGTGCTGTCTACCTAGTGCTGTCTACCTAGTGCTGTCTACCTACTGCTGTCTACCTAGTGCTGTCTACCAAGTGCTGTCTACCTAGTGGGGTCTACCTAGTGCTATCTACCTAGTGCTGTCTACCTAGTGCTGTCTACCTAGTGCTACCTGTCTAGTGCTGTCTACCTAGTGCTGTCTACCTACTGCTGTCTACCTAGTGGTGTCTACCTAGCATGATCTACCTGGTCCTATCTGCCTAGCATTATTTACCTGGTCCTATCTGCCTAGCATTATCTACCTGGTCCTATCTACCTAGTATTATCTACCTGGTCCTATCTGCCTAGCATTGTCTTCCAGGTCCTATCTACCTAGCATTATCTACCTGGTCCTACCTGCCTAGTATTGTCTAAAAAGGTAAAGGTCTGCGAAAATATTTCTATCTAGTTCTGTCTACATAGTGCTGTCTACTTAGTACTGTCTACCAAATGATATCTACCTAGTGTTGTCTACCTGGTCCCATCTACCTAGCATTATCTACCTGGTCCTATCTACCTAGCATTGTCTACCTGGTTCTATCTACCTAGCATTATCTACCTGGTTCTATCTACCTAGCATTATCTACCTGGTTCTATCTACCTAGCATTGTCTACCTGGTTCTATCTACCTAGCAATATCTACCTGGTCCTATCTGCCTAGCATTATCTACCTGGTCCTATCTGCCTAGCATTATCTATCTGGTCCTATCTACCTAGTATTATCTACCTGGTCCTATCTGCCTAGCATTGTCTTCCTGGTCCTATCTACCTAGCATTATCTACCTGGTCCTACCTGCCTAGTATTGTCTAAAAAGGTAAAGGTAAAGTCGGGAGATGTGAACCAGCGTCACTGCACACGATTATAAAACATAAGTGCTCTGCCACCAGTACGGACAGCTGAAAAGAAACTATCTGCCTGTGTCGCCGTTCGCACGTAACTCTGTAGCTACAGCGACGTTTCTCCATCTACCCCAGAGTTTCAACGCTGGTACCATTTTCCTAGAGGCTGAGTGAACCCCGGGAACCGTCCGCTTTCGAACACCGACAGTGGCTTCAGCGAGTCGCAGCTGGATTTGAAAGCGAGCCTCCTATCGGCTGTGCTAAAGCGGCTCCTTGTATTGTCTACCTAGTCCTATCTGCTTAGCATTGTCTACCTGGTCCTATTTAGTTTGCATTGTCTACCTGGTCCTATTTAGTTTGCATTGTCTACCAGCTACCGGTTTTTCTTGTCTGTCTACCCATTGCTGTTTACTGCTTACTAATCCTGGTTCCGAATTCTTGTGCTGTCAACTAAATGATATCTACTGGCTCTCGACTTATCACGAAAGTTTTTCCTCTAGTTGAGGTAAAATTTAGGTGCCTTATTAATATCCTAACCAGTTGACGTCACAGGACAGTCCGATATTTTAGAGAGTGGTAAGGCTGGGTTTCCCGGCTTTCTGATGCTTTAAACGACCCCAAAACATATACAACTGGCCCTAACCCCAACCCACCCACGTCCCACAAGAGAATGCAGCCTAGGTCCCACGACTGCATGCAACTTAGGTCCCACGACTACATGCAGCCTATCTACCACCCCCTGAAATATTAGACTGCCCCATGACCTGTGGATTTTCCCTGTTTGGGGCAGGATATTAATAAAGCACCAAAATTTATAACAGTGTCATTTTCTTTAATGTGGCAGTGAATCTGCTCTGTCTCTTATATATTTGATTCCATGAAACCTTATTTCATTCCTCAACTCCTTCGCCACTTGTTTGTTTTTCTGCTTGCGTCAGTGAAATTAGATCTTTTCGTCTCCACTGCAATATTTTAGTGCCTCCTCTTCATCCCACTCTACTTCATTTGTGAACCATTTCTTCTGAACTTAAAGATGAAACTTGAGGCTTCTGAACATTCCTAGTACAGAACATATTTTTGTAGCATAGGTCAAGAAAACGATTAACACTGACATTTTACATGAAGCGTACATTAAAGACAAAATAGCGCATAAACAACATAATATATAGTTTTCTATTTAATGGTTCGCCGACCCTATGGCAGGCATGTCAAACTGAGGGTCCCCGGAAAGGGAGTTGGGGGGGGGGGGGGGGGTGGGGGAGGAGGATAAGGGTCTCATATTTGTCATCATAAGAGCCATGAATGACAACTAAATGAAGTCATTTAATAAAAATTATTTCAGAAAAGGTCTTTTGTGCAGCCTGCAGCTTTGGTTGAACAGGGCCGCGGGGTAGTCAGATGGAGTGGATGCTGCTTCGGAGGACTGAGCCCGCATGGTTATGCCCAATGTGCAGTGACGTCGATTGTGATAACACAACATAAAATAACATCTTGTCGGCAGTCCGAAATCCAAATTCAAGGGGTTTCCTTCGTGCCAAAGAACTGCATGGCTGTTGGTTGAACAGTCGTTTAAGAAAGGCAGCAGAAATGTCTTTTGTGCGGCCTACAGCTATGGTTGCACCGGGCCGCGGGGTAGTCAGATGGAAGGGTATAGGTTCTCTTCTAGTTGAGTGCTCTAGTTACGTACAGGAGCGGTCAACTATGGGGTGACCTTAAAGATGAAACTAGTTTGGTACAGAGGTCGATCCTCTCTAGTTCTTTAGTTACATATTCCTTAACTGAGGTAGGTCACCTGAGTTGTTCTGCGTTTGGTTTTCAGGTGGGATCCTTAATAGTGGATGCAATTTTTTTAAATTTATTAATTTTTTGGATCTGTTCATGTTTTCCGGCCCATTTACACACGTTTTCAGTCTGATCTAGGTCAGAGGGGTGTCACGTTGTACTGCTTCCTTCGAAAAGAGCCTCTCGTGTGAACTAGGCTCACGCTGTTGGTGAGGGGGGGGGGCGGGTTGGGTTAGGGCCAGTTCTAGATGTTATGTGGTCGTTGAAAGTTGTGTGGCATGCGACATCGGCGCAAATTTTTGTTTGTTTATTATTGTTGTCTGACTCTCATCTTCTCCTTCTTTCTCTCCAAAAACATTCCACGTCCTTTAGATTCATTAAAGATAGCACATGCCTCTATTCAAACTCTGTGATTTGTCTTTTCGGTTCTAGTAACGTTTTCTGCCCCTTACACACCGTGATTGGCCGTTCTTTAATGCTTAGTGGTGATTCACACACGCTACACTAAGTTGTGTTCGATCTTCTAAGCCATTTATATTGTGCGTGGTTTACAGGTTGGTGTGAGCGGCAGGCAAGATTGTGTATATCACAGCTTTGTGGGACTTTAAGTATGACACGAATTTACTTCAACTTTGAGGGGCGACAAGGAAAGCAGCGTTGCTGTTTTGCAGCAAGACGAATTTTTAGGGTCTGCCGCAAAATGTTAACAATTCTGAAACCATGAGACGTAGGCTGCACTCTCTCGCAGGACGTAGGATGATGCTGTGGAGTAGGGAGTGGGGCTTTTAGGGCCAGTTCTGAATGTTGTGGGGTTGTTAAAAGCAATCACATCGTGTAATACAGAACACGGGATATCGCCAGTGATAGCGTCGAAGAGAACACAACGTGACTCCCCTGTAACTTAGACGAGCGCATGTGAAAGGTCACAAACCATGAATTAACGGCCGATCACTGTGTGTTTGGGGCGAAAACGTTTTCGAAGGAACGTCTTTTCTGTCCAGTTAGTGACTCTAAGTGTCTGTAGGTCTGCTTGTATATTATGACTCTGTCATTTTCTGTATCTGATTTGTAGTCTGATCCGTCATTCTTCTAAAAACACTCAATTACTGCTGTCTTTCAGCTTTCATATTGCGAGTCATTATTGCTGATTTAAACAGGGTATCAATTTTTTTTTTTTTTTTTTGCTTCTTACTTTCTCTCCCCCAACCAGAATCTCATACTATTTTTAAAATCGATGTAAATCATTCTGATACCAAATCGCTAGCAGCTTCAAACCCTGGCGTGTGAGAATAGTGAAATCCCTTTACAAGCCCAGAGCCACGGACGCCAACCCACGTTTCTAGCTGTCACATTACTTCTTTCCTCCTAATTCATTCTGTCTTTGACATTACAAGTTCTCATTTCCAGGAAGGCTTCTATTGACAAATAAGCTATTTGCAGTTTGGATGGCGGCATTCTGGGACATGCTATTTCCTGTAAGAAAAGCAAGGGGCAGATTTTTCTGCATCCGTGTTAAACAACTTCATTTCATTTTCCGTGAGATAGGACGCAAATTCCAGACTGGTCGGCGGTAGTTGATTGCTCTTTTAGGGGTGCTATTTACTTCTACAGTTCCAATTGTTTGTGTGAGGGGGGGGGGGGGGGGGGGGGGGGGGGGGGGGGGGGGGGGGGGGGGGGGGGGGGGGAACGCGTATTTTGGGAAGTTTATTTTGTTACACATATGTCAATCTTCTGTAAATTGATTTGTTTTTAAAGTCAAGTCTGAAGTCTGCATGCCTGTCTCTAGACACACATCGGGCTGTTCTATGAATAGTCTAATAGTCTGTTTATCTTGTTCCTGTTCTTTATTTTTTCTTCTTATTCTTCTTCTTCTTATAATTATTATAATTATTATTATTATTATTATTATTATTATTATTTTATTATTATTTTATTATTATTATTAATATTATGATTATTATTATTGTCCACTTTTTTCTTCTTTTTCTTCTTCTTTTTCTTTTTCATCATCATCATCATCATCGTCATCATTATCATCATAATCGTTATCATCAATTGTAAGTGGTTAGAAGATGTCACAGGCCTCATCGCTAATTTTATTTCATATAATACCTTCAGCATATTTGTTAAAAAGGGGTGTAACTAAAACCCTGTATTTAATCTCCCGTCCTCTAATTCATTTTTGTCTCAACAGCTGCCGTATGTTTATTTAACGCCCCTAAAGGCACCTGTGGCTTGTACCGCCCCTTGTAGTATTCACGCTACTAATTTAACAATATGGCAGACGGACACGTCAATTGTCTTTAATATAGGCGAAGAGTTTTGATAGTTCGTTTACCTCTGGACCTTAGCCCTGATCCAGAACTCGAACTTTGTATTAGGCATGCTAGTTAAGTTTTATATTTTGGGTTTTTACTTACGAAATCATAACAGCTAGATAAAGATTAAAATTACAAATCCAATGGTACCTCATTTAAGCCTGTAAGTCGATTCTAAGCGGGGATATTAATATTTTAGTGGCGGACACCAGCACAGAAAAATTGTAGTGGAAATCTATAAAACATGGCTTCCCGGCTGCGACCCAGTGAGATGAAATGACTCAATGTTTGATTTTACAGCCATTACCTTTTTTTGTTTCTGAACAAATCCCTTAGCAACCATATATTGCTAGAATCGGGACAGTGAGACCTAACCGTTTATGCATGTCTCAATTACATACACTACGATATGCGCTTATTTAACATAGGAAAATGTCTGCAGGCTGATTATTTTTCATCTAAAACCTTATACATTTACAGTTGTCTGCCAACGAGCCTGGCTTAATACATATCATATTGTGTGTCCTGGCAAGGCGAACATAAAGATCATATAAATGTGCCAATGTCAGTTGACGTGACCTAATTAACAAAGACCGGACACCCCCCCCCCCTTCCCCCCGCAACAGCGATGTCACCCGGGGTGGTCGTATCTCCGCACAGTAATGACACCCGGGGTGGTTGCACCCCCCCCCCCCCAGTGATGATACCGGGATGGCCGCACCCCCTTCCTGGTACCTTCTTCCCCTGGTATCTCTCCTCTTCTTTATTTTTTTTCCTTTCCTTTCTTTTTCCCCATGTCTCAGTGTCGACTTTCTTTTCTTATTCTCTTTTTTTTTCTCCCTCTCTCCTCCTCCTGCTTCCCCTCTTTCTCAACTTTCTCTCAATCTTCTACTCCCCCTCCCCCAACTCTTCGTTCTTTATGGTAGAAGAAAACATGAGCCCACTGGTAGTACACGCCCTGTTTTCATAATGGGTCGGTGACAGTGTTAACAACAGGGCTAACACAACAGGTGTGTTCATTTCTTGGAATCAGGTCAGGTCGGATTTTCCTTTCTTTCAAAAATGACCTTGGCTCCCATGTCCACCCAGCATTGAATGTAAGAAATAGATCTATAGCAGCCACACGCGGACAGCCAAGCATGGGAGGGTTGCCAATGGGATTTTTGTCAAACCTGAAGCTAAGCTTATGTCAAGAGGTGAATCAACCAAACCCTGCACAGTAGACTCGTCGTGACGTTGACGCCCCTAGCGGGCAGGTCACATTTCAAATTTAAACCCGTCCGGTGGGTATATAGTCCCTCATATTGATATATACCTCTATGTGGTGGAATAGATATTTCTATACCCTCTAGTTGTTTTGAAAAGTCTACATTTTCAAACTTGCAACTGTGGGATAGATATTTTCTGGAATAATATTTCGAATTCCTGGAAACCTGTTTACACCTTGGTGCACTAATACAGGACTTTTTTTTCTAGAGACGCCAAGCGGGATCAGGCGGGGGTCATTCTTTGCCTGACTTCCTAGGTGTGCAGAAGTATGTCACCTCTCTGGTTAAATATTGGCGCATTCAAAATACCAGTTTAATCTTTGAAGGATTCCTAAGCTGATTATAGTTTACGAGTACCATGATATATGTCTCTATAAAGTTAGTCGCTGCTGCAGGAGGAAAGATTCAGCTGTGTGACCGCACAGAACTAGGCCGTTCTTGGTGTCCAGACACTCAAGCCCCTGAAATCAAACCCTTTCCTTCGCACGCAAATAGTTTGTGCCCTTCCTGACCCACACCATTATAAATATATTAAACTCAGCAAGTTAATTATTCTCTAGCCAGCCGACAGAGTTTGTGTCGATTAGTGGACATTTTTAACTTCAGCCAGCTAGGCACTGTTACGTCATAGTTTTTTTTTTTTTTTAGCACAACAACACTGGGTGTGCAGTGGGCAGAATGTGGAGGTATAAAATATATATATATGTGAGAGAGAGATGGGATGTATATCTACAAGTGCAGAGGTGGGCGAGGAGAGTTGATGTTCTGCGTTTGATAGAGTCTATCTGTCTCCACTCTGGTACTCGTCTCTTGTCCCTGTTACTGACTGAACAACAGAGATGATATTTAGAGACTTATACTGTCTCATTATCCTGAGAGCTGTCGTCTGAATGATTAATAATGTGGATGTTAAGAAACTGAGCTTGACATGTAACCCCTGAGATGACTGATAATTCTGAGTTTCTTTTTGATACAAGATGATATCTCCTTGGAGGCCAGGCAGTAAATCAGCGGTCCACAAAACCACCAACAAGGAAGTCACCTATGTCCAAGCCAGTGGTGGGCATCCAATTGTAAACCAAACTTTTGTCATCCATTAAGGAAATCCTCCAGTTGGTCTACGGACAACATTATGGGTGTTGTACCTTCACCATCATTTATCCGGAAGCTTGTTTGTGCCTAAAGTGATTGACTTGGTACTGTCTTCAATGTAACAACAGAGTGACTGAACATCCAGCAAGTTCAATAAACCAGGGATTCAGATAAGTGTGGTCAATAATTGGTTTACTGCCGGGCTTCACTGTTAATCGTCCACATGATCATGATGATGATCTAGGCGGACCTTGAGAATCTCTCACACATTTAGTCAGATCTGTTTTGAAGTTTTGGTCCTTCCTATCACTCTGGGTTCTTGAAGTTCTTTGCTGATTCTTATATAATGTATGTGCTGCATTTGTTACATGTTCAGAAAGTTTCATTATTGACTTGAGTGTCTATCATTCACTGTTCAAACTGTCTAGCTTTTATGTTTGTGTGATTAGTAAGTGTAATCTGTGTTAGCATGGCTGTGATAGTATACTATCATAGCCTGGGAGCTATCTTTTTATAGAAGTGGGAGTGTCCAGCTAAGTTGCGCCTAGGATTATTAGATATTCTGTAGTGCCAGAACTTGAGTTGCCCTACTCCTAAAATAGGTTGAGTGTACATTGGCCACGGGATATCCCTTAGACCAATACGAGCTGACGTCTCAACATTATTTTAATTCAGAGTGCTGTTGGTTCTTAAGGAGAAATCTTTAAATCAGGCACGCGACACGAGCGGTATGTGACAGCTTACCAAAAACCCAAGCAATATAAAGGGAAAAAAATTGATAAATAGTACATATTTAAAAGTTAATTTTATAGTTACGAAATGAAACATTTACAAACTTTTATATAAGGATATATATGTTTTTAAAAAAAATAAAAAGATTCAAAAATCTTAACCCAAGGTGTCGTAAAAAAACCCAGTTCTAGGTGGAAAGCCCAAGTACTGGCAGGCCTGATGGACGGGAACGCTGTCAGCGCTGCTGTTGTTTCTCGACCACTTAGATTTACCAATTCCGACAGAAAATTCCGTGGATTCTAAATAATAACAGACGCATAAAAAAAATGCTACAAGAGTTGAAGATGTTTAAAAAGTAGCTCACTTAACATTATTAATTTACTAAGTATCTGAAGTTAATTACTAAAAAAATCATCTTAGAAAATGCGTAATGATGGCCGAAATTAATTATTGGGATTTGGGGATGATCAGGAAAAAAAAAATCCAACAGAGAATACGAAGGGCTCTAAATAATGATAGATGCATGAACAAATGCTACAATGGTTGTGGATTTTTTTTTAATGATTAAAATAATGTTAGCTAATTTAATAATTACTTTAAGTTAATTATAAAGCGGGAAAACGGTCTCCTAGTGCAAAAATATTGGATTTAAAGCTAAAACAGTGATGCCACTAAACAATTTTTTTAAACATGTGCTGTATTGCTAATCTTTGTGAAATTTCCCACACTTATATAAAAATTAACGCAGAATTCAAAAATACACAACACATTGCGGTAATCTGGCTAATTAAAAAGATATTTACGAAATTACTTACCGTTATTGGATTTGAAGCGAAAACAGTGATGCCACTAAACAATTTTTATAAACATGTGCTGTATTGCCAATCTCTGGGAAATTTCCCACACTTATATAAAAATTAACGCAGAATTAAAAAATACAACACACATTGCAGTAATCTGGCTAATTAAGAAGATATTTACGAAATTACTTACTGCTATTGGATTTGGAGCGAAAACAGTGATACCACTAAACAATTTTTTTAAACATGTGCTGTATTGCAAATCTTTGTGAAATGTCCCACACTTATATAAAAATTAACGCAGAATTCAAAAATACAACACACATTGCGGTAATCTGGCTAATTAAGAAGATATTTACGAAATTACTTACCGTTAATTCACTGCGTGCTGCCCAAAAAAATCGATTTATTTTATACACGTCAAAACCACCTCAGGTCAAAGCCTGGCATCTCTCCAATAACTCCTAATAACTGTTCCGATTTTATCTTTCACGTAAAGAGCACAGAAAAATAATTTCTCAATAACGGAAAATTCGTTTTGCATTTTCGGGTCGCAGTCGCGTCTATAGATACTGACGAAACAAAACGACCCATTGCTATACCTATTTGTATGGACATCCGTTCGATAGACGTATCTCAGTTTCTCACTCACTGTCTCCCATTCTCTCTCAAACACTATCTTTCATTCTCTCTCTCTCTCTCTCTCTCTCTCTCTCTCTCTCTCTCTCTCTTTCTCTCTCTCTCTCTCTCTCTCTAACACACACATACGCACACTGTCTCCAATTCTCTCACACACACACTCTCACTCGCTCACACTCTGGTCGAATGTAAGATGGGCCTGCGTGTAAATATGCAACCCTCTGGAAGAAGAAGAAGAAGAAAAAGAAAAAAAAGAAGAAGAAGAAGAAGAGGAGGAGGAGAAAGAAAAAGACAAAGAAGATATATATTGCTATATTTGCCATTCAGCACATAATAATATTAATAATAGCACTAACATTGATATCATTAATATAAATAACAATATTATTATTGTTACGCACTTGAAACGCAACTTACCCCCTTAAACCCACCCAACCTCTCAAAATCCTATAAAGGGGCTGAGCTCTCTCCGTCCCTGCCCAGTAAATCTTTTTCCGTCTGCGCCTCTGCAAAGAATAAATAAGTTTTATACTCATTTTCTGACGTTGGGTTCTTGGGGAGATTCCTATGCAATAATTATACCATTTTTATTGTTGATCTCCACCCTAAGTGTTGGTAGACTGTCACTAACGTCTTCTTTTAAACTAATCATTATATGTCCATATGTGTGTGTGTGTGGAGGGTGTGTATGTGTGTGTGTGGAGGGTGTGTGTGTATGTGGAGGGGGTGTATGTGTGTGTGTGTAACAGATTACATGTCTCCGTAAGGACATAAACAACACAAAAAGGGACAGGGTTACGAACACCAGCATTAGAGAGAACGTTGGAAACAAGACCGTGCCTGTAATGTATTGACAGATACAGAAGGAAATGATTCGGCCCATCAAGTGAGAATACAGCCAGACCAAAGCTGCTTTTGAAACCTTATACAGCAGTACATCTGCGAGGAAAGCCAGGGGAAGACCAAGAAAGAGATGGATAAATAATGTAGCTGACACCTGTGAAAATAATATGAACACATCGAATCAAGCTACGCAAGAAATGCCAGACAAATACAGACAACCACAGAACTGGGATACAACCCGGTATCAGTAAGACTACAAAAGAAAAAGACGAAGAACGCTTTCAGTCCCAAACAGTTGTATTTTTTACTTGTTTTATTCTAAAGAGAGTGTAATTGAGACTGACAATCTTTGTGTCTTCGTGACTTATAATGAAAGCTTCGTGTTAGGTGGAAATAAATAAACAACCACAAAAGAATGGGTTAATGTAACAGAAAGGTGTCACAGAAGAAACTGAGATACGAAACCAGTGTTAAGTTAGTTGCGTATCCTTTACAAGACGTTGCAGAACCTAACCCAGCATTTTTTGGCTGTTGTGGTTTTTCTAGGCAAGTTTACGTCTAGAAGTTTGCAATTGCTCTCTGGACGGTCGGCTTTTTGATACCACTGTCGAGACTAACGAGAGGCGCAAGGTCCGCAGCTGGGATCCAACCCAGCACCTCAGGGTTACGAAGCGCGTTCGCAACCCATAAGCCACAGACGGCGACGAAACCAGTGTACATAGCCATTTAAAAAAAAAAACAATGTATATTTAGTACCTTGGTACTGAAATAGTTAACAACCATAGTCAACTTACCAGTACTGGATATTTTATTAATGCTTCAGATTTTTTTTAACACCCTCGGTGTCGCATTTTGTCTTGTAAGAAACTTTCAACAACTGCTCACGTTATAAAACTACAAAGTACTAAACTTATTTATTCACTAATATGTATCCATGCAACAATAATATGTTAAAAACAAACTAAAATGTGTATGTTTTACTATCAACATTAACTTATGCACATCGGAAGTTATGTCACATTATGCGCCGCAATTTCTAGAATGGACCTATTAACCTGCGTCCATTTGTTCCTTAATTAAAAAAAAATTAATAAACTAGTTGATCCTTTCCATACAATATTATTTGTAAAAATTGATCATGAAATAGAATAAATTGTTCAGTGACAATAAAACAGAAACTACGCAGAAACCAATGCGTTCACTTGAAAAAGTTCCCCCAAAACTAATGAATTCCGTTATTTCAAGCTGCGAAACAAATTTTACACTGGTGAACTTCATTATCAAGAAATGGCCAAAAAATTTGCCAGCGCGGCGTCATTTAATTTTCCGTGGTTTGGCTCGTCCCATTTCACATTGTCAAGACTGCGAGCGAAGAGTGAGACAAGAGAGAGGGGACAGACCAGCCACACGACAAACCGAGTGGCCAGGCATATATGGTCTCCAGAGCAAGCTTTATCTAGCTTCGTTTGTTCAAGCGTAAACTCGTGAAGTCTATAGAGTGTGACAAAAACACTCACGCCTCCAGTGGCTGTTCCTAGTGAATGGGCAAGTTTTGAGACTGTAGAGTGAAAGTTTCATACTGAGTTTGGTGAAACATTGGAAGAGCTCGATGATAGTATCAATATTGCCCTTAGTTAGATGTGAGTAAATTTATCTATCTATCTATCTATCTATCTATCTATCTATCTATCTATCTATCTATCTATCTATCTATCTATCTATCTATCTATCTATCTATCTATCTATCTATCTATCTATCTATCTATCTATCTATCTATCTATCTATCTATCTATCTATCTATCTCTATCTATCTATCTATCTATCTATCTATCTATCTATCTATCTATCTATCTATCTATCTATCTATCTATCTATCTATCTATCTATCTATCTATCTATCTATCTGTCTGTCTATCTATCTGTCTGTCTTGTCTATCTATCTATCTATCTGTCTGTCTATCTACTGTCTTCCTGTCTGTCTGTCTACCTGTCTACCTACTGTCTACCTACTATCTACTGTCTGTACTGTCTACCTGTCTGTCTGTCTGTCTGTCTGTCTGTCTGTCTGTCTGTCTGTCTGTCTGTCTGTCTGTCTGTCTGTCTGTCTGTCTGTCTGTCTTTCTTTCTTCCATCTTTTTCGATTTCCTTTTTTTCTGTTTGCTCCGCTTCTCTACCCTCAAATCTTCTATCCTTCTTCTCTTTTCTGTTCTTTTGCTTCTTCCTTGTTTCTCATTTTGGTTATTCTAATTCTTCTTCCATTTTATTTACCTATTGGTCTTCCGCTCCTCATCCTGTGTTGATGCTAGCACTACTACTACCACCACTGCCACCACCACTGCCACCACTACTGCCACCACTACTGCCACCACCACTGCCACCATCACTGCCACCACCACTGCCACCACCACTGCCACCACCACTGCCACCACAACTGCCACCACCACTGCCACCACCACTGCCACCATCACTGCCACCACCACTGCCATCATCACTGCCACCACTATTGCCACCACAACTGCCACCACCACTGCCACCACTACTGCCACCACCACTGCCACCACCACTGCCACCATCACTGCCACCATCACTGCCACCACCACTGCCACCACCACTGCCACCACCACTGCCACCACTACTGCCACCACCACTGCCACCACCACTGCCACCACCACTGGCACCACCACTGGCACACCACTGCACACCACCACCACCACACTGCCACCACCACTGCCACCACTACTGCCACCACCACTGCCACCACCACTGCCACACCATGCACCACCACTGCCACAAACCACTTGCCACCACCACTGCCACCACCACTGCCACCACCACTGCCACCACCACTGCACACCACTACTAGCCACCATCACTGCACCATCACTGCCACCACACTGCCACCATCACTGCCCCAACACATGGCCACCCCACTTAAACCACGCACGCCACCACACTCTACAACCACACCACTGCCACCACACTGCCACCACCACTGGCACCAACACTGGCACCACCCACTGCCACCACCACTCCACCACCACTGCCACCACCACTGCCACCACTACTCCACCACCACTGCCACACCACTGCACCACCACTGCACCACCATGCCACCACCACTGCCACCACCACTGCCAAAAAACTGCCACAACTGCCGGGACTGCCACCACCACTGCCACCATCACTCCATTGTAAACTGCCACCACCATGCCACCACCACTGCCACCACCACTACCACATAGCTGCCACCACACGGGAACACCACTGCCGCCACGGTGTCCACCACCACTGCCACCACCACTGCCACCACAAGCTACAGCCACCACGTTTGCTCCATTACCACCACCACTGCCACCAACTGGTGCCTACTGCCACCACAACTGCTACCACCACTTGAACACCACGTGCCACCGCCCGGTTTCCACACCACCTACCACCATCGACTCGCACAATAGGGAAATAGGGCTATAGCTATATTTTATGTGGTCAGCATCACGCCGACCGCCTTTACCTCCCTGAATTTCACATGGTAGCCATTTAAACCTGGATCGACCAGGAAACCAAGAACATTTTTGTAAAAGGTCCAACACCGTCGGGCCCAGTGACCTTTGCATCCTCAGCGGCGGTTTCCTCGTTCTATCTTTGTGTGCGGATGTACAAAAAAAAAGATAAAGTCGGGAGATGTGAACCAGCTTCATTGTACACGGTTATAAACCATAAGTGCTCTGCCACCAGTACGAATAGCTGATAAGAAACTGTCCGCCGGTGTCGCCGTCCGCACGCAACTCCGTAGCTACAGGGACGTTTCTCCATTTACCCCAGAGTGGTAACTCTGGTACATATTACCTCGAAGCTGGGTGAACCCCGGGAACCGTCCGGTTTCGAACACCTACCTTGGGCTGTAGCGAGTCGCAGCTGGATTTGAAAGTGAGTCTCCTATCGACTTCGCTAAGCGGCCAATGGCAAACTTGGATGTATGCATATTATATATATACCATATATTATATATTATTATTTATTATTTCGCTGTGTGGTGTGTGTTACGTGTGTGTTCTCCTCGAGAGAGGGAGGGGAGGGAGGTTCTTGAGAGTTTTTCTTCGTTGAGAGAGCAATGGCAAACTACTATACGTAAAATTGTCTAGGCAGCCAACTTTAGTTTATTATGGTGTTTTTCGCTTCAACACACTTTACGTACTCTCCTCCTCCTCCTCCTCCTTGTTCTTCTTCTTTTTCTTCTTCTTCCTTTGCTTCTTCTTTTTCTTCTTCTTCTGCTTCTTCTTCTGCTTCTTCTTCTTTTTCTTCTTCTTCTTCTTGTTTTGCATTTGTTCAAAAAAGATCGGTTGGCATGTTGTGTTGAAGTTTGTAGCTAGACTTTGATATCTGATTCGTTTTTTTTATTACATCCAATTTAAACCAAACGCTCAACTAGTCGCCTTATTCGACATGCTTAGGAAGCGGCAGTGGGTCTATTCTTTCCTCCTTGCCGCATCCCATCCCATTCCTCTTCTCTCCGCGTGGGGCACTAGAACTCAACCGGGAGAAGAGTGCAGTTTCAAACATATTGTTGAATAATTTTACATCGCAGACAAGAAATACACAGATAATTAATTATATAGTCGTGTGTAGAAAAACAAAAAAAAACGTTATAATGAACCACATCATTCATTGTTATAGCTCACTTGGATTAGCAGGATACAATCAACCAATCATTAAACAAATGCCATCACCAAGAAAGAAGGTTCACAACAATAATTAATCTTTCAATCTTCTCTTCTACCCGTCCTCTCTCTTCTCTCTCTCTCTCTCTCTCTCTCTCTCTCTCTCTCTCTCTCTCTCTCTCTCTTTCTCTCACTCTCTGTCTGTCTATCTCTGTCAGTGTGTGTGTGTGTGTGTCTTTCTCTATCATCTTTTCTTTTGCCTTCATTTGCTAACACATTCTTCGTGCTCTTTATATATATATATATATATATATATATATATATATATATATATACACATCTATATGGTCTCTCTATCTGTCTCGCTCTTCTTATCCTCTTCTCTCTCTCCTCTCTTTCTCATCTCTCTTCTCGCTCTCTCTCTCTATTAGTCTCTCAGCTACCTCTTCTTAAGCAATCTCTCTCCTTCTCTAGATTTCCCTCTTTAACTTTTTATCATGATTTGATCTCTGACACACACACACACACTCTCTCTCTCTCTCTCTCTCTCTCTCTCTCTCTTCCATCCCTACGTTTTCCATTTGTATCTTTCCTCTCTCTCTCTCTCTCTCTCTCTCTCTCTCTCTCTCTCTCTCTCTCTTTCTCTTTCTCTCACCTTCATATTTCTTCCCTGAGCTTTCCTTGTGATCATCTGAGACAACCATCCGATCATCTGTAAATGTTATCAGCCTACGTGTATCGCCGCCAACCTTTTGCTCTAATACCCTCAACTTTCCCCTGAACGCAGTATTTAATTAGCGTTGTTTCTTAAAAACAGACAAGAATATTTGAACTACATATTGCCGGCACCACGCCGAAGTCACCTAAGTGCTAAATCGTTGTTTCGAGAAAATCTCTTTTCTCTCTAAAGCGGCAGATGAAGATTGTGTATCTGCGGTAAAAGTAAAAACTTCATTTTGGCCTCTTTGGAGTAGAAATTCACAGCGTGCTTTAGACATTTCACAGAGTGGCAAATAACAGCACTGAAATAGCACTTAGGTGAAAATCGTCTAAATCACACTTAGTGACTTTTTTCTTTGTACTAACAAATTGAATTTATTTTCTTTTAAATTTTTTTTGTTTGTTCTGTTATCATCGTTTGTTTCGTTTACAATCTTTCTATGACCGCTAAATAATTAAGCTGTTGTTGTCACTGAACAGAATCGTTCAACAAAAGGAACACTGGGTCACATACCGGCCAACTCCTTTGGTGGAATCAACTCACAACACGTTTATTAGGTTACATACATATATATATATATATATATATATATATATATATATATATATATATATATATATATATATATATATATATATATATATATATATAAGAGCCGCACCCTTCCTCAGAATTTGGTGGGAGCTGAGCCAGCGCTTCCCCATCCGATTATTTTTTCATAGCAGCCGCCTTTTTATCTCTCACATACGAAAGGTCATACTTTTACTTAGTCCAGGGCGCAGTGGGAAAAAAAATAATTGAAAAAAAGGCGCTGCGACTAGGAAAAGTTTAGGACACACCGATTAGGAGAGCATGTGCTGCAGGACACATATGGTAACTGTACGTCTCGCTTTCACCAGCACAATTGCGTATTTTAGGTGTGTCCCGGTGATCCCGAATTGTCGGCGTCTGAGGTTCAGGCGTTGCGAACCAGCTTCGTAATGCCGGAGTGCCGGGCCTAATCCCAGCTGCGGGCCTTGTGCCTTGCGTTGGTGTTGACAGTGGTATCGAGAGGCCGACCGTCCAGCAACAATGACAATCTACTAGATGTAAATTTGCCTAGAAACACCTCAAC
>CAJHNH020001980.1:32500-52500 GCA_905116865.2 Candidula unifasciata | reverse complement strand
GTTATCAATGTCAGACTTGGACATTAATAAAAGAACACGAGAGAAGACCAACCACCTGTGGAATGAGATGTTTGGGAATGGCTGCAAATAAAACCAGAAGAGATCGAGTGAGAAACGATGTGATTACAAGAACTATTGGAACCATACCCATCGTTAAATTTATTGAGAAGCAAAGAATGAAATGGTTTGGTCACCTAATGAGAATGGAACCAACGATGCCAGCATCAAGAGCATACAACATGAAAATCTAAACACCAAGAGGCAGGGGAAGACCAAGAAGAATATGGATTGAAGTAGTCAGGGACAACTTGAGACTTCATAACATCACGGCATATGAAGCGACTGAGCGCGCCCTGGCTCGGTTGCCGATCATCTGATAGACTGCGACGCCTAGCGGCACAAGCAGATTTTGACAAAAGAAGAAGAAGAAAAGAAGGGGATTAATTAAAAGTGAAGTACCGATCCTTTTTTCAAGAAACACTACCTCTTTTGTTTTTCTTTTCGATCATTACATTCTTCTGTACTAAATAAATACAGTTACCTTGTTTATGGCATCATCATCATCAAGTGTCTTGAGGACTGCCATAGGCGATCATACCTCTCCACAATCTGCTATCTGCAGCCGCTTGTATCAGTTCGTGTGTTTACACCCCTCCATGCCATGACAAAAGGCCGTCAAGAATCTTCATGAATTAATCAAGTAACAGAAAGTGTATTGATTGGCACTCATAGAAAGAAGTAGAAAGATAGAAGAACACACTAGACAACATAAGAATCGAAAGATAGCTTTCGATTTTTATGTTGTCTAGTGTGTTCTTCTATCTTTCTACTTCTTTATATGAGTGCCGTTCACAATACTTTCTGTTACTTGATTAATTCATAATATTTAACGGCCTCAAATGGTTCCCGATCCCTGTTTATTTATCAAGAATCATCCCGCGTTGTCTTCCTCTGTCTCTCTGTGGGTGTCAGTATGGGTTTGTCTGCCTGTTTGTCTGTGTGTGTGTGTGTGTGTGTTTGACTGCGTGTGTGTCTATGTGGCTGTATGTATGTGTCTGCATGTTTGTCTGCGTATGTGTGTGTGTGTGTGTGTGGTGTGTGTGTGTCAGTGTGTGAGCACGAATGTAAATATGTGTGCTGTGTGTTTCCCTGTGTGTGTTTATATGTAAGTGTCTGTGTGTGTGTCTGTATTTTTGTCTGAGTGTGTGTGTCTCTGTGGGAGTGTCCGTGTGTGGATGTGTGTGTCTCCATGCATGACTGTATTTATGACTGTATGTTTGTATGCCTGTATTATGTATGTATGAATGTATGTATGTATGCTTGTATGTTTGTATCTTTGTATGTATGTTTTTGTGTATGTATGCCTGTGTGTATGTGTGTATGCATGTTTGTTTGTATGTACGTGTGTATGTATGTATGCCTGTATGTGTGTATGTATGCAATGTATGCATGTATGTGTGTGTAAGTGAGTCGGTGAGCGTGTGTATGTGGGTGTATGTATGCACGCGCGGGTTTTTGCATGCACTTTACAACTCATGCTTTTGTGTTCCTTTATAATATTCATAATATGCATATCATCATATGATCATAACATGCTTTATTAGTAAAATACAATTGCTGTGTGAAAGATGGTTGACTGGAAGGGCCGAATGTAAGACGGGCCTGCGTGCCCAATTTGTGACCCTTTGAAAATAAAGTTCGTTCGTTCGTTCGTTCGTTCTCTGTCCACAGATTTTTCCAGTGGCCACACTATGTTTCATTTTCCCTCTTCTCTCATAACATGACTAAACAGTGATGAGTGTCTTTTTCTGGTGTCTGTGATAAGTTGTCTTCGAGCACTCGCCTCTTTCAAAACATCTTTGTTGCTCTTCTTAGCTGTCCAGGGAATTATAAGGATTCTTCTGTAAAAAACCACATCTCCGAGGCCTCAAAATATTGTTCGGCTTGTTAATTAATTGTTAAACACCTGGCTCTATATAGCATGCGAGAATTCTTTTCCTAACCTCTAAGGACATGTGTTTATTGCATATAATATTTTTTATTTCATAAAATGCAGTTTTGGCTTGTCTTTCTTCTTCTTCGCATTCACCAGCTGTAAACTCTGACGAAAAGTTCTGGTTGTTCGTCCACTTTTGAACTGCAGTCCTGTTTCAGAACTCGAGTGTTGCGGGTGCATCCGTTTGACAGATCTGACTAATTTGTATGCAGACTATTGGTTCCTTGCCTCTCAGGCAGATGCACTTCGACTTTGAAGGAAGCTCCCAATTAGTCGACTTTTACGACATGCTTTTGGGTAGGCAGTGGGTCTATTCTTGTTTTCCCTATAACAGGGCCCCGGAACCCACACGGGTTCTGTTTTTTATCTCTGTGATATATCTCACATTTGATGCTATCCATATGCCCAGATACTTAAATTTCTTTACTTGTCCCCCCCCCCCCCCCCCCCCCAAAAAAAAAACGCCCTTGACTTCTTTTATACATTTAGGTACTTTTTTTGGGAAAAAAGGGGGAGGGGTCACCATTACAGTGGAACCTCGCTTAACGAGCATAATTCGTTCCAGAATCATACTTATTGAGCGAAACACTCGTTATGCGAAACCATTTTCTCAGATAAATTAATGTAAAATACAATAATGCGTTCCATGTACGAAAAAATACTCACAAAATACTATGTATGACGTTTATTTGAAGAAAATTATATCCATATGGTTAAGGAGAGTGAATCATCTTCATCTTTTCTTCAAACGCGGAACGAACCCACCTGGAATGCGAAATTCAATTTGCAAGGAATGGGGGGGGGGGGAGTCGAAATAATTATGATACATAGCTAATTATTTTTTTTACTAGAAAGATGTCCAGAGACATTTGTTTTTGCCGACGCTTCAAAATTTGGCCAAAATGCTACACATTATGATTAAATAAATTTGCAACGCGCATAGCCACTTTCTTCTTAGGGTGATGATTCTCAATGTTAGATGCAAGAGTTTGCCATGCTTTCAGCATTTCTCTTATTTCGCCAGAAGATTGTTGCTTTTCTGTTATCTCCTCCTCCTCCTTTCACGAACTTTCCCCCAAAACTTTTTGCTGTGAAACACAATGCATAAGCTCTTGGGTGGTCAGCTCTTGGCTGTGCTCTTTCACAAGCTCTTCGATATCACTGTTATCCACCTCCAATCCAATGATAGTGGCCAAAAACACAATCTCGTTGACTACAGGTTCCACAGGTACTTAAAGTCACAAATCGACAACGCTCTTCGGCCAAAGCTTCTTCCAAGCAGAAGTTAGGGTTCTCTTGGTAACCCCTTTCCCCGCCTTGTCGATCATCCTGAGGCAGGCAACGATGTGGGAGTGGTTTTTCCAAAACTTTCTGAGAGTGAGGTTGGTCCCTTCAGTCACCTGAAAACAATACTTGAAGAGAGCTTTAGTGTAGAGCTTCTTAAAGTTAGAAATAACTTGCTGGTCATGGGCTGGAGTAACGGAGTGGTGTTGGGAGGCAGAAACTGGATCTTGATAAACTTAATTCTTCAGAGAGGTCATCTTGTAGGCCTGGAGGATTCATGTACATATATCACAATATGACACAAGTTTGAGAAAATGTGTGATCACAAGCGACACTACGGTGCTACTGGAACGAGGGCTAAACACAGACTGATGTAACTTGCACACAATTCGGGACTTCCCTTCTCCTCGCCACTCGTTATGCGAAACGTCGCTCGTTAAGCAAGTCATTTTTTTACAATTTGTTTTGCTCGTTTTGCAAATAACTCGTTATGAGAGGTGCTCGTTAAGCGAGGTTCTACTGTACTTCTGTCTTGTTAATACTCTAACTGAGGCCCATTTTAACACTTTCTACCACTACCGTATCTATCTTCTTCTTCGCGTTCACCAGCTGTACACTATGGCGGAAAGTTCTGGTTGCTCGTCCACTACTGAACTGCAGTCCTGCTCCAGAACCTGAGTGTTGCGTGTGCATCAGTTTTACAGATCTCATTCTCTTGAATACAGACTGTTGGTTCCTTGCCTCTCCGGCAGATGCACTCCGACTTCAAAGGATGCTCCCCAAATAGTCGAATCTTACGACATGCTTTTGGGGAGGCAGTGGGTCTATTCTTGTTTTCCCCACAATGGGGCCCCGGAACCCACACGGGGGACCGTATCTATCAATTCCTGTAGTTCTTTTTGACTTGTCGCTATCAACGGTGTCAACAGCATAACCTGGAGTAGGAGCTTGTCCTACTACTAGGCGCGTTTACTAGGTGGCGGATGGTGGAAAGGCCTATAGATATAGAGGTTAGTCGCGAATATATTGAATAAGCGACCGCTGACCAAAACAGGTGATGGTCGTTGAAAGGAGGCGAGCTAGTTGGTAGGACAGTTGGATTTATAAAATACCTCAAAACTCCGTGATATGGCCACCGGCGAGTATAAGGCGCCATTATAACCTCTTCCTTTTGCTGCCTTGCAGGGTATGTCTCTTTAGACAAAGGCTATTAGAGTTTTACAAACAAGCGAAATTCAAGGGCAAACCACCGCTATATTTTCCCTAGTAAATTATGCCTGTTTATGGCAAAAAGAGTTTAATAAAAAAAAAAAAAGTAAAATGTATGTTTTTCTGTAGGTTTAAGTTAGTGAAAGCCAAAGTCGGTCTCACCATCACTAAAGAATAAATTAACCTGGCTCTCTAGAGTAGTTGGCTAAACCGGATTGCGCGGAGACCGGGTGACGAACTCCTTGTGGTCCGGGTTCAATCCCGGGGGTAGGCAGGAAAGCCACATTTTCTCCCAGATTTACTATATTTACAATGGAATCAAGGCCGAAAGGTTGCGATATCCATAATACCGAGCCTAAGGATTAACAATTCATGGCTTCTGGATACTTAAAAAAATAATAATAATAAAGGAGTAAAATGTATGTTTTTCTGTAGGTTTAAGTTAGTGAAAGTCAAAGTCGGTCTCACCATCCTAAAGGATAAATTCAGTGTGTTTGATCTTACATCTTTCTGCAGGCAGGCCGCCAGATGGAAGACTTTAGGGGGTGTGGGGGGAAGGTCTCATGGTGTGTTGATTTCAAAAAGGATATTGATAGCGGACAGCTGAGGATTATGGCAAGCTGGTGAACGTTAAATTGCCAGAAACGCTGTGGTTGGTTACGAGACTAATCACACCTTTCTGTTACATGTGTGCGCGTCCTCTCCATTCCTTCTTGAGTCGCAATGTTTGTATTACAACAGTCTTCTCAATGCTCAGTCTACGAAGGCTCAGGTGGCTGGGTCACACATAGAGAATCGAGGAGGGCGGAGTCCCTAAGGACATCCTTTATGGCGAATTAAAGACGGGTAGAAGATGTCGAAGCCGATGTCAACTACGATATAAAGGCGTGTGCAAGCGGGACATGAATGATACAGGTATTGAGGTGGACCGTGTTGTGTGGAGGAAGGGAATGAAAGTGATTGCAGAAAGAATGATAGCTGAGCTTCTGAGACAACAATGGTCCTGAAATCCAACGTTATAATTGTGGGAGACTTCTTAACCCGGACAGGTCTTTTTTAGTCACACTCGCCGTCGCCATGGGCTGTGGATCCCATGCCTTCTCCATAGGGCAATACAACACTATCGTCTGGAAAGACGGAAAGGTCTTTCATCATCGTTTGTGTGGTATTATTATTTCTTGGTACTAAACGCAAAATGGTTTACGAAGAATGGTAATGGGAGGCATTTGAAAGATGGCACACGGCCTGAACAAGCAATAAATGTGGTCCTATTAGGGAATAAATTGGGAAATATACGGAATGAGGAAACGTCCAAAAGAAACCTTAAGACGAACGTTGATGAGAGAAGCCAACGGTGTTGGATTGCATTTCATTTATGTATGAAACTGATTGAACGAGAGAGAAAGAAATGGAGACGTAGACTGCGAGGCCAGTGTGATAATATAACAGTAGAATGGAACAAGCCCCTCAAAGTCCAACCCCACGTCCTCGTCGTGAGAGGTGGTAACAGAACAAAGTAGGGGATTGCTAGGTGTGGGCGAAGTATGGTGTGGCCTCGTGCCACGGGACCGCTACGGTAGCCATTAAGGCCAACGGGGCTCTGGTGAAGTTGCGACAGGCCTAGCAAGCCGGCAATTGATTTATTATCGCTACAGAAAACACAATGAGATATAAACGGAACAAGATGGAAGGATAACATCAGAGAAACTCTACAACAGCACGATGTGCCTATGGTCGAGGCGGCCAGAAGAGCTAGAGACAGAACCTTATATCTTGTTGCGCGCTGATTTGGGTAAAGTGTGAAATTGGGTGAAGTGACAGTGGTATGAGAGTAATTCTGAAGTGCCACGAGAAAGTTGATGCGTGGGTTACTGTGTAGGGGCTGAAAGCATGGCTAACAAAATAAACAGAGAAAGTGTGAATTAAGTGACAGCGTGAGTCTCAGGTAACATCAGCCACCCACATGAGCGTGAGTCTCGAGAACACCCACAGGATCATGATTCACGAGAACGCCCATACAAGCGTGCCTCTCGTGTAAACATCATCCACCTACACGGATTTGAGGGGGATAAATTGGAGGGCTGAGTAGTCAGTCAGGGGAGTCAGAGTCGAAAGGAGAAGAGAGAGAGAGAGAGAGAGAGAGAGAGAGAGAGCGAGAGAGTCAGAGACCAAGTCAGGGTCCGTGATATATCTCTCGAGTCTAACAGACAAGAATACCGTACGACTATCAGGCATTAAGGTCTGAGTAAGTGTTGAGGCTGCGGTACTGGTCGAAGGTATGGTCCCGCTGGCAAAGTAAGTCCAGGGGGACGGAAGGCTCCAGTAGTACCTGTTCTGGGTGGCGACGTAGTGAAACGTAGGAGGACCACTAGTGAAACAGAACAGGGGGTGATGCCGACAAAAACTGTGTGCTAGAGGGGACTTATGGTAGAAGTCCTGTCGGTCATCGGAGCCCTTCGACAAGCTGACGACAGCTGTGTGTTTTCGGAGTACGGCAAGGGAAGTCCGTCTCCAGTCAGCCGTATTGTCTGCTGAAATAATATCAAGGTCCAGTGAATGGGAGAATTCGTCCTGTTCAGCTGTACCGGCGCGTCCAGAGTGTGGGACGCTGTATTCCTTGGAGCTGTAGTGGTCAAGGAGAGGTCGATACAAATTGAGAGAGAGAGAGCGAGTGAGGACAAATGGATTATGTGCGAATGTCAACTGTAATCAATAACTACGTCTCTGCATTTGTGCCATGTATCCTGTTGAATAAAATGTATGACGGTGTCATCGTCGTCGAGCTCTGTTTCTAAGAGAGGAAGTGGAAGGGTACCTGCTAGACACCTGGTAGTGTGCTGACTAGTGGTAACTCATTTAGCACACAACATAACTCCTTCGACACCTACAACGGTAAAAGAGGAAGTGAAGAAGAAGAAGAATAAAAAGAATGGGACAATAAATTGAAATAGCACATGCTAGACGATCGTTTATCGGCTTTCATAGTCAATGCATCTTGCAATGTCCTACATCCACATTCGCGGAGACCGGCCTCTGCTTCATTATCCAGAAACCCCACCCTCCATCACCGTTTTCTCCAGACCACTATGGCTCTTGACATGACCAACATACTTTCGCTTTCGGGAGAGGATGCTGTGTACGAGCCAGTTCTCCTTGACATTTAGGGCATGCGGGATGTCGACGTTTATCTTTTTCTTGGTCCAGGGTATTCTAAGAATCTTTTTGTGGCATTTCAGTTGAAAGCTCCGGTTTTCTTCAAAAGTACCAATTAGTCTTTGAAAATGATTTCGTGTATCATATACCCGATGCGCTACTGACAACAATGTGGTGTTTTACTTTTACTTTGATCTACATAACACAAACGGCCGTTCAGGTGTAAATTTGGTAGTGCTGCACTTTGTCTATTTCACGACAAATGACTTGTGATGAATACCTGTCTCGTTCGCTCTTACTGGGGAATTCCTAAAACTGGTTTTTTTTTTTTTTTTTTACGAGTTTAGGTCTATCCCAAAGTTAAAACAACAACACTACCCCTGCTAAGGGGGGAACAAGCGCTGCTGAAAAATATCCTTGCTCAGTTAACCACTCTGCCTGTGATTGTGGAGCAGAAAGACAGACCCCTGAACACAAACTGCAGTACTGCCCTAACCTCTCCCAGCTAAGACTGTGGATCTGGCCCAAGAGAGCTATATTTCAAGAGAAGCTATGGGGGACCGGTGGCGACCTTAAACGCACAATCCTATTTGTGACCCAGACGGGACTCAATGTTTAGCATGACTGATGTCGAACGCAGAAGAAAAAGAAGAAGTTAACCATTGCCATCAGGGCTCAAGTATGAAGGTGGGCATCAGATATTAGAGAAACCTGCAGTTTGGCAATGTATTGGGTGGGAGAACTAGCAAAGAGCCTCGATTCTTTTCCGTTTGATATGATTTTAGTAAAGATCTGCAAAGGCAGGGTTTATCACACGATGATCATGATACTCATGATTGTGATGGCGGTCATGACTAGGAGGACATAATAATCCACATAATGTTATGAACGTTCGTGTTAAAGGTTCTACCATCAAACAAGTTCGGTAATTTAAATATCTACGGAGGATGTCAGACTCGACAGAGAGATAGAAGCCCTAGTACAGAAGGCAAATGCTGTCACTTTCCAGTTAGCCCCACTGCTTAGACACCCAAATGTCTCCCTTACTGCAAACAGCAAATGAGTAATAGCATCTTCATGCTTGCTTTATGTTATCAGTGCTAGGCATGGACAATGAATAGGCCACTAGAATAGAAAATAACCACATGTGAAATGCGCTGTCTCTGCAAGGTCACTGACAACACTAGACGAGACAGGGTTACGAATACCATCATTAGAGAGAAAGTCGGAATAAGACCACGTCTGGATTATTTTGACTGACCGAGAATGAAAAGGTTGTGTCATCTAGTGAGAATGCCATCAGAGTAAACTGCATTTGAGACTTTTTACAGAAAAACATTTGGAAGGAAGGCGAGAGGAAGACCAAGAAAGATATGGATAAATGGTGTAACTAAAACCTGCAAAAAGATGAACAATTCCATCACTCAAACCACCCGAGAAGCGCAATACAAATACAGAAAACCATGACACTAAGCTACAACATTGTATCAATGAGACGACAAAAGAAAGAATAAAGATGAGGAGGAGAAGAAAGAGAGAGAGAGAGAGAGAGGAGGATAAAGATTAGATGTTATTATTATAATCATTAAAGTAATGATGATTTTATTGTTGATGATCGTTGCTATTATGGCTTTGATGATTATTATGTTGAGGATGTGGATTATAAGAAGGAGGGGGTTATGAAGATTTTTACAATTAATGATGACTATAATGGTTATTACTTTGAAGAGGGGTGTCATGGACCTACAATCTATGTGTATGCTTGTACAACATGGGTGTGAGTATGATCGTAGTAAATATAATAACAAAAGATGATGATTACGGAGGCCGATGTGGTGTAGTAGCTCACTTAGATGCTTGCCTGTGAATCCAAGGGTTGTGGGTTCGGTCTTATCGGAGCCTGATTTTTAAATTTTCTTTTTAAAGATGACCTTAGCTCCAAGGTCAAAACAAATTTTAAAAGGCACCAGGTAAAGTTCTCGGAAGTAAAGGCGGCTGGCGTGATGCTGGCCACATCAACACCGAGTGCTGATTTGTCTAATAAAATATATGTCTAGTCCTGTATACTCAACAGCCTGAAGGGTGATTTACTTCACATTACTTATAATGGTGATGATGATGAGGAGAATGATAGATTGAAATCATCGACTATGAGAATGACTAAATCTGATGCTGACACGCAATGGTCGAATCTTGCTAATGTACCGGCTACTGACATCAAAGCCCTGGATACAGAATACAGCTAGCAGTACTATCACAGTCGTATCCCACAATGCAGTACAAGTGCAGGAAACAGGAAGTAGTTTCAGGGCATGAAACATTAGAGAGTTAAACTGATTTCGATGTACTTAATTAAAAGTATGGAAAGCGAAACAATAAAAAATAAAATCAGGCAGAAAAAATAAAAGAAAAAAAGGAATTGAACTAACTATAACAAAGTTTTTGCTGTAAGCAACATCTTATTGTAATGTCTAGACAGTCATAAAAAAATTACCAATCTTCAAAATTCCGATTCCTATTCCTTTTGAGAAAAAAATTAAAAGTTCGACCACTTTCAGACTGTTGCTAGCTAGGCGAGGCTGCTAACAGTCTCCGCCTATTTTGGTTGTCTGGGTTATTTGCGGCACTTTTGTGAAGAAAATTCTAGTATTTGGGCCGTCTCTGTGCTTAATTCATCCTTTCTAGTCAGACCGCTCGTCCTCTAACCTGTTGTTAGCTACGCACGTCTTTTCTTTTCTTCCTTGGTGTTTCCTCTTGTTTTTATCTCCTTCTGATTTGGCTAGAAGTATTTCGTAGGAGAGCGAGCTTTTCTACGCAACGTCCTTTGGACCACCATTTATAGTTTTAAAATTTTGAGTATTTTAATTTGCCACAAAGTACTGAAAACAGTTTTTGATGTTGGATAGATCCGAAATGTGATAGTATTTCGTGTGTGATCATAGTGGTCTTATAGTTGTCTTCCTGCAATAAGAACGTGTTAGTCATATCGTGGATATGTGTGTGAAGTTTTATGTGGAATCTTCAAAATAAGAGCAAGGGTTTCAATACGCGGGGATTATCTTATATTCAATGGTTGGTTGGACTGAAAGAGAGCAACTATAATCTAACAAGCCAACAACGTCAGTTGTCAGCGTACCCCAGTCTTGCAAAACTGGGATACACTGAGATAAACAGATAAATTGTAAATACGATGTTTATTCGAACTTAAGGTTTCCACCGTCAGAAAAGAAGAAAAACTAACCATCTGTGAAATAAGTTGTTTGAGAAATGGCTGCGAACAGATCTAGATGAGATCGCGTGACTAATAATAAGGAAAAAAGAACAATTAGAACAATCAATACACACCATCTGAACAGGTTCAGTTCAATACGCAGAAGATATAATATGAAAGTAAATACAAACTGAAGTAATACAGGTCAATTGAATTCCTAGTCCGCTACTGACAGGGTTGAATGGTTCTTGTCTGATTGATTGATTGATTGATTGATTGATTGATTGAATAATTGATTTGATTCAAGAACTGACATCACAGCACTTGGGGCATTCTCATAAGCGCTCCGTACCCATCTTCAGCAGCCAGCGAAGAGTTCCGATACTAAGGGTGCCAGTAGCATTCTAACTATCTTAGGAGGCCAGGGGTGTACCAGTAAAAAAATGGCTTGCGAAGATGCAGTGGATTTTAATTTGGTACTTGTCTGAAGCAAGTTAACGAATTTAAATATATAGGAAGTATATTCTCGGACGTGGGGAGAATAGATTAGGAGAAGTATATTTTCGAACGTGGGGAGGAAAGATTAGAAAATAGAAACAAGATGCCAGTGCACTAACATATTAACTGGCACCGTTATTCATCATCATCAGTTCTCGTTATGCTTAGTGGCACATGAAGCTTCAGAGAGGACTTTCCATGCTTTCCTGTCCTGTGCAAGCTTCAGTGCAGTTTTCCATGTCAAAGATGCCGCACTCAGGTCACTTTCCATCGTTCGTCTCCATGTTGTTTTTGGGCGCCCCTGTTTTCTCTTTCCCTCTGGTGTCCATGTGAGAGATGTTTCGGCAGGTATATCAGAAGTCATTCTCATAACGTGGCCAAGCTATTTTCATCTTCTCTTGGTAATCCTACTGTCTAAAGTTTCTTGGTTTGTGGCTTGAAGTAGTTTAGTGTTTGAGATTGTATCTGGCCAGAAAATTTTGATAATTCTACGTAGATATGTGTGGTGGAAGGTGGACAGCTTGTGTGCATCCTTTTTGGTCATTCTCCAGCATTCCGCTCCATAAAGAAGAACTGGCAAAATGATGCTCTTGTAGAGTCGGAGTTTCGTTCCTCTGCAGTAATTGTCGTTATTAAGAAATTCAAACATAAATATGAACGCTAAGAAACAGATGATAAACAGCATATTCATACCAACATGTGTTACAAGTACTAGACTTGGATCTTATGAAGGACTAACCTACGTAACATTACCACCTGTGAAACGAGATGCCTGAGAAAGGCCGCCAACTTAACCATCCGACACAAAGTTAGAAATTATGTAATCAGACAGACTGGGAAAACGACACCATGCAGTAAATCCACTGAGAACCAGAAGATCAAATGGTTTGGCCATTTAGTTAGGATGCACCCAGCCAAACTACCAAAACAGGCTTTACAATGAAAAGATCTGACGCGAAAGCAGTAGGATATAGATTGGTATTAAAGAGCTTTTACATCTACACGGAATGATAATAGCTATTGTTGCCCATCAAGCAATGGATCGCAAACTGTTTCTCCCTACAACGTTTAATGGCAGAAGTGGAGACTGATGATGATGATTTGGACCCAACATTACGTTCACTGAGAAACACAGCCTGAAATAGTTCAGTCACCTAGTGATAATGAATCAATGATGCCGGCATGAAAATAGAAACAAAAGGCAACGGGAGACTCGGAAGAGAATGGACTGATGGAGTCAATGACAGCCTAAGACCTCACAAGACCGCATCATGCCAAGCAACAGAACTCGACAAGGAAATATTGACAAACGAAAGAGGCATTCACAAAATGTGCGGTAAAATCCATTTACTGTCCGCTGATAACAAAAAAAAAAAAAAACACATGTACCAAACAGATCTTCGGATGTGCACTGAAAAATCTTCTCGCCCTTTATAGGATGACTTTTTTTCATTTTTTGAAGCCCTGCTCTGGCTTTTGCCAGGGGCCGCAATATAGCCTGGCCATAAATATGGACTAATGGCTGAATGCGGTTTCTGGGACCTCTCCCCGGTGATCCTCACCCACATGGTGGCACATTGTGTCATCGGGTGTTTGTCGCTTATGTGATGTCCTGGTGGGGTAGAAAGTCAGTCAGTCAGTCAAACACATGCACCAGTAAGGAAGTACCCAGCTATAATGCAGGTCCGAAGATCGTAGGTTCAAATCCGAACTGTACGTGTTGTTGTTTTTTGTTTTTTAAAAGTGATATTAGCTCTCTCGTCGACTGACCCTTAAATTTGTACCAGGTAAAGTCCTGGAAAGTAAAGGGGGGTCAGCGTAATCACCCCTTAGTGCTGATTGGTCTATATAATGTAGGTATAACATTATATGTCCAGTGCGCTTTGCGTTGGAAAAGGATCCTTGACTTTACTAGTCTAATCATACATCAAATTCATTATGAAGACATCAAAATTAGACATCCAAAGCTGTATTACAAACAGACTTTAAAACTTTATAGACAGAACTTAATATACAAAAAGCATTAGGGGAGCATAAAGACAGGCGCTAAAATTATTATACACACCAAAGTCAGTCATTTACATAATTCTTCTTCTTCCTTTTCTTTCGTCCTACAGCCTTTGCTGCAAAGCGTCTCAGAGAGCAGTTAGATATAGTTTCTGGTATTTTATTAGGGACATAGCTAGTGTCAACGCTATGTTGTGTTTCTGCGGTGTCTATTTTACTCCGTCCACCCATCTCTTTTTTGGTCGGCCTCTTGGCTTGTCGCCTGCTTTTCTCATGTGGTGCCCTCTTGCTGCTGGTTTATCTTGTTCCATTCTGGCCAGATAACCAAACCATTTGATTCTTTGATGTTCGATGAAATCATTCGCCGCTTCTGTACTTACTATTGTTCTTAGTTCTTCATTGGTGCCTCTACCCCTTCTTGTTTTGTTTCTTCCCTCCATCGCATTTCTTATACATCTCATTTCACAGTTGTACTTTAAAGTATACTGAAGCTTGTGTCTTTACTGTCGGTATTTGTCACTTTCAGAGCAGTGAAGGTAAGGGGAGTAATGAGACTGAGGATTTAAGGTTATGTATCTAGTGCAGTTGTCATAAGAAATTCAGGTTAGGACTTTTTCCCCTCTCCAAAAAAAAAAAATCCATTCCTTACCGTGGTTTGAACCCCGGTCTCCTGAATGAATGCTAAATTCATTAACCAATCGGCCTGTAACTTCCCACCGGAAACATCAAAAGTAGACACCCAAAGTATAATTCATTCATTCAGTAGCATGTCCCTCGCGGAACCTCGCTGCCATAACAACCCTCCGGAAAACCTTCCTATCATGAGCAAGATGTCCTGCGTCTGATACACCCATCTGGAGATCATCTGCCACATCCTGCACCCATCTTCTCCTTGGCCTTCCTCTTCCTCTCTTCCCAGGCATATACCCCTCCATTATTGTTCTCTCTAGACCTCCATGACGTTTCAAGTGACCAAAATATTTCAATTTTCTTTGTTTTATTGTCTTTACTAGCCAACCCTCTTCAATATTCAGCTCTTGAAGTATGGATGCATTTGTTCTTTTCTTTACCCAAGATATTCTTAGAACCTGTCTGTAACATTTATATTCAAATGCATTTATGCGCTGTTCCGCTTGTTTAGTAAGTGTCCAGGTCTCACAGGCGTATGTTGCAATGGGAAAGATGCATGCTCTTAAAAATCTGACCTTTGTAATTCTATCTGTACAATTCCATAATTTTACATTCAGTTGTTTTAGTCTTTGAAGAGCAATTGATAGTCGCCGTTTGATTTCTTTCATTGTGTCACCATTGTTGGTAACCAGTGACCCAAGATATTCGAAATTTTTCCACCACTTCCAATCTTTCCTCATTAACATATATTTCCTTCTCCATGGCAGTTTTGTTTGTATGCATTATCTTTGTTTTTTTGCTGTGTTAAGAAATAAGTTATGATTTTCACTATTTCTTTGGAGTGAGGTTAATAAGTTTTCTAAACCATTTTGTGATGTTGATAGTAATACTGTATCATCAGCATAACGAATTTTCTGGTATTTCATGACCACCGATGTTTAGGGCATCATATTGTTCCTTGTTTATATCATCTCTTACATTTCTCATTATATTTTCGGCGTACAGGTTGAACAAATACGGTGACAGCACACATCCCTGACGGACTCCTTGCTTGATGCCAAACCAGTCTGATGTCTCTCCATCTATTCTGACTGCTGCTTGTTGGTCTTGGTAGAGCATTTTAATGAGCTGCACTATATGTGATGGAAAGCCCATATTCCTCATGATTTCCCAAAGCTTCTGATGTTGTACACAGTCAAATGCTTTTGAATAATCCACAAAACATAAGAACAGATTTACATTAAATTCTCTACACTTCTCTATTATTAAACGCATGTTGAATATATGATCTCTTGTTCCTCTTCCCTGTCTAAATCCAGCCTGAGCTACATTAATCTCTTCTTCCATTTTCTTTTGCAGTCTTCTCATTATAATTTTTAGTAGAATTTTACTTGCATGACTGATCAGGGCAATAGTTCGATAGTTTGTACATAATTTCAGGTCACCCTTTTTTGGTATTGGAATGAAGATAGTTCTCTTCCAGTCTTTTGGCCAAATACCATATTTCCATATCTTTTCACATAATGCATGATAGATTTTTATGCTTTCTTCTCCTCCCGCTTTAATCAATTCAGCTGGTATCTCATCACATCCAGGTGATTTACCATTTTTCAGGCTCCTTATTGCCCATGAAATTTCATCTAATGAAGGTTCAGGTTCTGCCTCTACTGTTACTGGTTCATGTATACCATTCATATCCTCACTGTCATTCATATCATACATTCCGCTGCAGTATTCCTGCCATCTTCCTAGAATTTGTCTAGATTCTGTTAAAGTATTTCCCAACTTGTCACAAATAACATTTAACTGAGGTTGAAAATTTCTTGTCAATAACTTCATTTCCTTGAACATTTCGTAATCCATGATTGTTATGGGTTCTTGGCAAAATTTGCAGAAGGTAGTTTGCCGTTGCTTTCCTCCTGAGCAGTGACTATACTAGTCGGTGGCCATAGCCATTGTCTCTACTGATGAGATCATCTGCCTATCGCCGCAGAGTGCAGACCATAACCAACAATACCTGTCGGCTGCTCTTACACTCCATCCACCACCTGCTTCCATGGCTTCACGTAACCCTGATTGGGGGGCTAAACAGGTACTCCACCTTGCCCAAGGGTGTCCCGTAGACTAGCGGAGGAAAGGAGGCGTCTTACTTCTCCTTTGATAGGGGATACCCCTACCCCGCTAACCAAAGTATAATAGGCATTAGAAAACTAAAGACTTAAAGCAATATAGGCTCACATAAGGTTTTACATGTCTCTCCACCACCCCTACGTTATAGTCAAAGTGTTTACATAATCACGTGACAGGTGAGGAGAGTATCCAGATAGTTGTGTAGTTATAAATACTCCCTCAATTGTGGAATACCTTATCTCATAGAATTGCTGAACTATTGAACTGTGTAAACTAGTAGTGTTGACAATCAGTCGCAAGCCATCAGAGACCGCGTTTCTCTGACTTCACCTGCAGACACCGTAACGATACAAACCAATACATCAAATTTGAGAAAGAACCGGGAGGAATTTAAATGTGGCCCCTAAGACCGGTGATTTGCATTCTTTCAAAAGCTACCGACTTCAACGAGACTGTCCTCCGGGACAGTGCAAGAACCTGGGTCAGTTTATTAGAAAATCTCAGGCTATTGATCTGCTTGACGAGAGACAAACTCTATATTTTATCAGCTAAATCTCTCCCTGACCAGCTCAGGTTACAACGACAGATCTTCTTTCCTCCTCCTACTCCTACTCCCCCCCCCTCGCCCCCTTTCTACTTCTTCTCCCCCTACTCCTCTTCCCCTTCTTCTTCTTCTTCTTATTATTATTATTAAATTATTATTATTTTTCTTTTTCTTCGTCTTCTTCTTTTTCTTCTTCCTTTTCTTCTTCTTCTTCTTCTTCTTCTTCTTCTTCTTCTTTTTCTTTTTCTTTTTCTTCTTCTTCTTCTTCTTCTTCTTCTTCTTCTTCTTCTTCTTCTTCTTCTTCTTCTTCTTCTTCTTCTTCTTTTCATCTTCTCCCTTTTCTTCTTCTTCTTCTTCTTCTTCTTCTTCTTTTTCTTCTTCTTCTTCTTCTTCTTCTTCTTCTTCTTCTTCTTCTTCTTCTTCTTTTTCCTTCTTCTTCTTCTTCTTCTTCTTCTTCTTCTTCTTCTTCTTCTTCTTCTTCTTCTATTACTACTACTACTACTTCTTCTTTTTCTTCTTCTTCTTCTTCGTCTTCTTCTTTTTCTTCTTCTTCTTCTATTACTACTACTACTACTACTTCTTCTTCTTCTTCTTCTTCTTCTTCTTCTTCTTCTTCTTCTTCTTCTTCTTCTTCTTCTTTTTCTTCTTCTTCTTTTTCTTCTTCTTCTTCTTCTTTTTCTTCTTCTTCTTCTTGTCCTCCTTTCTTTGTTGCTGTTGCTACTGCTTCTCCATTTGTCGACTGCCAACACTAGGCTGACTTTCAATGAAGACTACGATTGATACTTCCTTCTCCTGCTACGGCTCATCTATAGGCGTTTGGTCGGTTATATTGTGCTTTATAATATAACTGCGATACCTGCCCCTTTCGATCCAACACAACTGATTCCAACAAACCCTGTATGTGTCTTTTTTAAAGACATGCTTGTTAATGAACTAGTAGTGGATCTATTCTCCTCCTTCCCCGCCCTTTTTTTAACCAACCCTAATGGGGCACAGCGACTCACGCGGGAGATCTCTCTTACATATTCCAGACTGCTGTCTAGCCCATGTGTCTCCTAGGGAGACGAAGACACTCGTCATTCTCAGAGACATGTCTGTATCACATTCTGTAAGTAAATATTCATGAGATGTATTTCAAATGTTTTCCAGTTTCCTCATACATTCCTCTTCATTATCCTGTTTGTGGAACGTCTGGCCAAATGTATAACATTAACATATGTCCCTTCTGAGGGAGTAGCATGATGATGGGTCTAACTCACTTGATAAGAACGCTAAAATCACTTGATGTAATAGGTCTTTCGGTGCAGATGTTTTACTTTTAGTAGTAGAAGATAGTATCTGATCCCCAAGGATAGCGGTAATAACAACAAAAACAAATCTCAGATGTAATGTTTACAAAAAGATCTAGCACATACTTCTTCTTCTTCTTCTTCTTCTTCTTCTTCCTCTTCTTTTCTTTTCTCTTCCTCTCTCTTCTTCTTCTTCTTCTTCTTCTTCTTCTTCTTCTTCTTCTTCTTCTTCCTACTCCTCCTCTTCCTCCTTGTATGTTTCTGGCCTCGTCACCCCCGCCCCCCCCCCCCCGCCCTTCCCCACCACACTTTATGTTAGCTTTAGAAACTCACAACTGTCATCTCCGTGTCCTTGCTCTTTTTTTTTTTTTTTTCTGTATCGTGTACGTTTCTCGCCTTCGTCCGCTCACAGACTTTCTCCGCTTCTTTTTTCTTGTTTATTTCAGATAGCTAAATGAGTAATAATTCTTTGTCTTTGTCCTCACTGCCCTATATTTTCTTTTTCTCAACCTCCTTGTATTTTTTTTTAAATTGTTTTCGTTGTTTGTTTGTTTTCTAATTGATTTTTAATGCTACTTTTTTATTCCCACTTTGTCTTTGTTTTATTTGATTTCTTTCACTGTAGACCGAAGAATGTAACCTAGTTACTGCTATAACCTTTTCGTTCTTATAACTTTATAACCAATACTTTGATAAGCAACAATCACATTATACCAGTGTTTCCCAAAGTTTTCTTAGTCGTGGCGCAGTTTTTCAATTACAATGTTTCTACGGCCCCATAACCTAAGTAAAAGTATGATTATTCGTATGTAAGAGGGAAAAAAAAACTCATGTATCTTCCAATATTTCGCAGCGCCCCTGTGAAGAGGTCGCGGCTCCCCGGGGCGTCGCGGCGCACAGTTTAGGAATCACTGCATTATACACATAACAATGCCAGAGAGTCTGAACTCAAGAAACCATTCATTACCCAAGTCTTTAAATTACTCTCCCTGCTACAGTGAATTATGCATCACAATGACCACATGTAGTTATTCTAAACAAAGCTATCCTTATATCAGTGCTCATATTACTATTTGATAACTCTGTCCACCTTTGCTCTTTCTGTAACAATTTTGAAACAAACAACTCTAGCTGTAGCTAAATTCGGTTTACGTTGATCATCGAGAACTGGTGACATCAAGCTTCTTGAAGACAGCCTAAAATAACTAGCACAGACGCAGGCTTTTTCTTTTCAGTTGCTATTGTTTTTACTTCATGTCTGGCTGTAATGGTGGCTTTTGGGGGAAGTTCTGATGATTTAAATCGTCTGCAAGGTTTGTTTAATGTCATCCCTTAAACAACACTCTTGCTTGTCGTTGTTGTCAGCTTCTTCCTCCTCCGCCTTTTTCTTCTTCTTCTTCTTTTGCTTTTTCTTCTTCTTCTTCTTCTTCTTCTTCTTCTTCTTCTTCTTCTTCTTCTTCTTCTTCTTCTTCTTCTTCTTTTTCTTCTTCTTCTTCTTCTTCTTCTTCTTCTTCTTCTTCTTCTTCTTCTTCTTCTTCTTCTTCTTCTTCTTCTTCTTCTTTTTCTCATCCTTCTTCTTCTTCTTCTTCTTCTTCTTCTTCTTCTTCTTCTTCTTCTTCTTCTCTTCTTCTTACTTCTTCTTCTTCTTCTTCTTCTTCTTCTTCTTCCTTCTTCTTCTTCTTCTTCTTCTTCTCTTCTTCTTCTTCTTCTTATTCTTCTTCTTCTTCTTCCGTCTTCTTCTTCTTCCTCTTCTTCTTATTCTTCTTCCTCTTCTTCCTCTTCTTCTTCTTCTTCTTCTTCTTCTTCTTCTTCTTCTTCTTCTTCTTCTTCTGCTATCTTTTCTTTTTCTGTGTCTTCTTTTTCTTACTCTTTTTCTTCTTCTTCTTCTTCATTCATTGTCCTCCTCCTCCTCTTATTCTTCGTAACGATCCCTATTTTTAACTTTCCGGCCCCTGAGTCCACTTAGTTGAATAGCCTAGTTAAAAACAAAACTATACATAATTTCAGCTCTCGTGTTACTGACTAATAACTCTGTTTTCCTTTCCTCTA
>CAJHNH020001980.1:0-30000 GCA_905116865.2 Candidula unifasciata | reverse complement strand
GCAATATACCCCTGGAATATTGTATCTGTTTAAATATATCTTTATTTATGCACAATCGGTGTGTACAAATAAATGTGGCGTACAGGGCGGGGGTTGACCTAGAAAGGCGATTACTCGGTTGGCTGATGAGTCCGGCTGTGGCGTTTTTAGAACGACCCGCTTGGAATGCGCAGATCCAGCTTGAAAGTCGGAGGTAAACAACACGGGTTTGGTTGCGGAGAAATTGTCTTCTGTACTGTATATAACGTTTGACTTGATAAATATTCCATGATCTATCGCGCGCCTGTGTTCGTTAGGCATTCCTTAATGGGAAGGAAACAGTCGATCTTATTCCTATGCTTGGCAATCGCTGTTTTCACTGCAGAAGTCTGGAGCAGGGCTGTTCGTGTTTGCTAGGTTACACTTGGGGATGATTCCCTATCTGGTCCATTTTTCACTATGCCGGCGTCTGATAGTGTCTGAGCATTACCTGAAGATGTATGGTGGGAAATAGGATTTAATGGTTGGTTAACCCAGGCTTTCATTGTACTCTATTATCAAGATGTATGAGCTATGAGAAAGCGACGGCGCTGACTCAACTGGGATCTACGTCAGGATCAAAGTGAAAGAGATCCACGGGTGTGCTGCCATCAATCACCCCATCTACCAACACCTAGTACCAGTCATAAGGTAGCACTCTTTCTGATTTTCTAGTGACCTGAACAACTCTGGGAGAAGTTACATGATGAGTCACACTCCTTAGAAGACAGCGGAAGCCACAACAACTTCATCCGGCGTGCCTAGCGAAATGTGTTTCTTCTACCAACCGCCACCAGCCTATGTTACCAGTGTAACCATTAACTCTTAGAAAGAGGAAAGTGTATTATGTCATAAAACAACAGCATTGTGCCTGTTGAATTCTGAAGCAGAAATGGACTTGGACTGAGGAGAGGAGCTGATCAATCATTCTCTACAACTGATGTTAAGTATATAATTCCAGGAAGTACAGCCAACCCTTCAATTCGTGCCACGAGTTTACTAATACCGTAATACATCATCAGTGCAGTGATGAACTTGATCAGTGACTTTATGTCAGGCCTTTAGTCATTCCTGACCAACATATTATTTGTGTCAGATTATACTATCAGTCCTTTGTCTGTTACAGTTCATTGAGATTTCTTATATTGTTGAAACTGATTACATCACGCATTGTTATTCAGAACTAACTTTTGTTGATGTCTGGTATTTCTCAGTTCCCTTTAGTTAAGTATCTGTGTGCATTGGTATTATATCAGATTTCAGTTGACACTGTTTTTATTTTGACTGTGATAGGGATCCAATCCAGTCTGGGGGCTATTAGGCGATGAGGAAGTCTGGCCAAGTTGTGCTCTGGAATATCTTTAGGAATTCTGTGGAGCCAAATACTTGAGCTGCCTCATCCCTGAAGTGGTTTTAGATGGTTGTTGGAGCTGCGGAGTACCGAGTAGACCAACGGGAGCCGTCATCACAATAGTAAATCAATTCAGAGTGTCTTTTATTACCCTAATTAAGACAAGTGACAACATCGTCTCATGACACCAAGTACAAAAAATTCCTGTTGAGGCAGGACAAATACCAATTTGCACGAAAGCCAAAGGGAATATATATCGAGGTGCCATTGTACTTTGGCCACACTTAACGTCACGACGTATAGATCATTTTTTAAGGGGTAGGAAATTATAGGAAAGAGAAGAAAAACGGGTAAGAAAACATAAATAGCTTATGTCACTAAATCAATTACAATGAACAAACAAGGGACGTTGCGGCGCTTATATAGGACAACACGTCAGACATTCAAAAATATACACTATGAAATTACTACACTAGACTATTGTGGTGTAGGGTAAAGAGAGAGGGATAGTACCTCACGGTGAGTGGCAGCCATATCCGTATGGATAGTCCAGGATCCTATTTGGTTCTCATCTCTTTACCTAGCTCATGTATGGCTCCACGAATACCGCTTGTGTACGGCGGTGGCCACACCACGGGCAACAGTCTTGGCTGACTGGCTAAACTACATGAGTGAAGTGGGAGTAATATCCTACTAAGGGAGATGTCCATCCCTAGTACGCAAAGACTGGGACGGTAAGCAAGGCGGAAGAATCTAATTATATAGATCAACGGCTTGCAAAGCGAAACAGCAAAGTGTGTGGCACACATGAGGCGTGTTGGGACACGAAGGAAAACATGGCTGGCCATCGTGGAAAAGATTGGGACCTTACCACGTAGCACCCAAAGACAGTAATGGAAGCACAACAAGTTAGAAAAAGCGATGCAGGTACATCTTGGCCCCCTGGAGTAATGCCTGTTGTAAATACAAATAGGGAAGAGACAAATCCTCTGTTGACTAGGGTAGAGCATAATGACGAGTGCGCCTTAAATTCTTCTGAAAGGGCACATTCTGACAACGCATATCTGAAAAGTAGAAAGAGATGTCTTCGCATTGGCACATGGAATGTTAGAATGTTATATCAAGTTAGAAAATTTGACTGTTTAATTTCTGAGGCAAAGAATATGAATTTAGATATTTTGGGAGTATCAGAAACAAGATGGACAGAAGCTAGCTGCCTAAAGAGAGATGATTACATATTTATTAATTCTGGAGGAGAACATCATGAACGTGGAGTGGGATTCTTGATAAAAAGAAATTTAGAAAAGTTTATTAGCGGGTTCTGGGCTCACAATGACAGAATTATATTGATCAAGATCAAGGCAAGACCTTTTGATATAGCAATAATACAGACATATGCACCGACAACTGACTACAGTGATGAACAGCTTGAAGAATATTATGAAGAACTACAAGAAACACTGAAAGTTGTAAAATCATCAGAGGTCTTAATAGTATGGGAGACCTGAATGCAAAAGTGGGGAAAAAGAAGCACACAAATATTGTAGGGCAATTTGGCATGGGATCAAGGAATGACAGAGGAGACAGATTGATACAGTTTTGCGAAGAGAACCAACTCATTATCTGTAATACATTTTTTCAACATCCACCTAGAAAACTGTTTACGTGGAAGAGTCCAGGAGATATAAATAGAAACCAAACTGACTATGTAATGATTAGAGACAGATTCAAAAACAACATAAAGAACGCCAAAACATACCCAGGTGCGGATATAAATTCAGATCACAACCCTGTGGTAATAAAAATGCAAATTAAACTTAAAAAAGCAGAAATAAAAACGCAAAGGTCACCCCACATAGACATATCAGCTTTGAAACAGCCAGAAATAAGCCAGCAGTACCTAGTGGAGGTTAAAAATAAATATGACAGATTAATAGTTGAAAGCATGGAACAATATCGACGGGAGAATCCAGAGGACAAAATTAATACAAAATGGGAATGTTTCAAAACTAGTATAGAAACAGCTAATGCCATCTTACCAGAGAAAGAAAACAAGAAAAATCAAGTATGGATGACTGAGGAAATTATTAACAAAATGACACAAAGGAAGAAAGCAAAAAATACTCCAGAATATTCCTCAATAGACAAAGAAATACGAAATATGTGTAGAACTGCAAAGGAAACATGGATTCAGTTAAAATGCAAAGAAATAGAGGATCTTGAAATAAAACACAGAACCAAGGAAATACATGCAAATATAAGAAAACTTACAAACAAGGAAAAACATTTAACAGGAAATGGATGTATTAGGGGGAAGGATGGACAAATTATTGTTGATAAGAAAGATATAATAAAAAGATGGACTGAATACACAGAAGACCTGTTTTGGGACAACAGAGGTGACAAATCGCCAATCCATAATATTCAAGAGGGGCCAAACATATTAAAGTCTGAAGTAGAGAAAGCCATTAAACAGATGAAGCAGGGAAAAGCTGCAGTTCCAGACAACATAACTGCAGAAATGTTAAAATCATTATCTACTTCTGGAATTGATACTATCACAGAAATATGCAATGACATTTATAACTATGGGTACATTCCCAGGGACATGAAAACATCTGTTATCACACTACCCAAGAAATCAAAAGCTGTTGATTGTGAAGATTACAGAACTATTAGCCTAATGAGTCACGTAACTAAGTTACTCTTGAAGATAATACAAGCAAAAATTCAAGATAAAATAGAGAAAGAAGTTTCTGAAGAGCAATTTGGATTCCGTAAAAACAGTGGTACTCGAGAGGCCATAATTTGTCTAAAGATGATGACTGAAAAATATATAGAAGTTCAGAAAAATATTTATGCATGTTTTATAGATTACAAAAAAGCTTTCGACAGAGTGCAACATGAACAACTAATTGCAGCTCTTCAAAACATAGGACTAGATGGAAAGGATATCAGACTTATTAGAAACTGATACTGGGAGCAAGAAGCAACAGTAAGATATGACAATATCTGCTCACCCCAGATAGAGATCAAGAGAGGAGTAAGACAAGGATGTGTGCTGTCGCCTAGCCTTTTCAACTTATGTACAGAACCCATTTTTAAAGAAATTGTAGAATTACCAGGACTGCACATCAATGGTAGAATAATAAACAATCTGAGATATTCTGACGACACAGTGTTGCTGGCAGAGAGTGAGCATGAGTTGCAAGACCTAGTGGAGCAAGTAAACAGAAGGAGTGCAGAATTTGGATTAGATATAAATTTGAAAAAGACAAAAACCATGATATTTAGCAAAGAAAATAATCAGCTAACAATGAATATCACAGTGAACGGGGTGAAATTGGAACAAGTTAAAAATTTCTTATATCTTGGACAAGTAATAACATGTGACGGCAGAAGTGAAACAGAAGTCAAGAAAAGAATAGGGATGGCCAAAAACATTTTCAACAACATGCAAAAGTTACTGACATCAAGAGAAATAAGCAATACATTAAAAATGAGAATTGTCAAATGTTATGTATTCTCAACCTTACTGTATGGCACAGAGACATGGACAATGAACAAACAACTGGAAAATCGTATCAATTCTATGGAGATGTGGATATACAGAAGATTAGGTCGTATTTCATGGAAACAAAAGCTATCAAATACAGAGGTACTGTGGAAATTGGGAATGAAAAGAGAGTTTCTAGGTGAAATAAAAAAGAGACAAGTGAAATATTTTGGCCACATTAAAAGACATAACAGTATTGTAAAGATCATCCTAGAGGGAAAGGTTCAAGGTAGGCGAGCAAAAGGCAGACAGCGTTACAAGTGGGAGGATAACATCAAGAGATGGACGAACAGCAGTATGAGTGAGTGTACATCAAGGGCAAGAGGCAGGGCTTGTTGGAGATCCATTGCAGCCTACCTTCATTGTGGAGACTGATTGATTGACACTAGACTATTATGAACTAAATAAATGATACTCAACTGAGTCTTCTTCTTCTTCTTCTTCTTCTTCTTCTTCTTCTTCTTTTTCTTTTTCTTCGTCTTCTTCTTCTTCTTCTTCTTCTTCTTCTTCTTCTTCTTCTTCTTCTTCTTCTTCTTCTTCTTCTTCTTCTTCTTCTTCTTCTTCTTCTTCTTCTTTTTCTTCTTCTCTTCCGCCATTTACCTCGGCGAAGTGTTGACGGGAGATGTAAGGTTCGTTTGTGCGCTTTTGCCAATACATTGTACAAGTTGGTGTTCGTTTCTGTTAGGTTGCAGCTAATGGTGTCGCAGCATGGTCTTCTTCTTACTCTGTGTTTATTATATTTCTTCAGCGCAGCTCTCTGTGGCAATTGGTACAAGGGCATTCTCGTCGGGTGGCCAAACATCTCATTTTTTGTGCTTTAATGAACTGTGTGACTGGTTATATTCCGAGTGTTCTTTCTAATTTCAGGGTCGCTGGTAAAATCTCGAAGGTATAGAACGAGCGATATTGGGAGGCACAGCTCCTGAAAGGCTAGACTGGAGCCGTTCGTGTCCAGTGTGGACACTGAATATTAGAGAATCTACAACTGTCCAGAGGAAAGGCGATGGGAGAGCGAGGATGAGGATAGATTGATTGACGTTCAACCCCACCAAGACAGCACACCGAGCGATAAACACCCTGTGACACAAACTGCCACCATTAGGATGAGGATCACCCGGAGACTGGTCCCAGAAACCCCATTCAACCCATAGGTTGGGTTATATTAGGGCCCCCGGCAACAGCTAGAGTGGGGTTTTGAAATCGCGAAAAACTGAATTCCATATTGGGACGGTATATCCAGCGGGTGATGAGAGACTGAAAAAAAATGATGTGGGGAAAATGCAGTTTTGTAAAGGACATTTGACATGTGTGTCTTTCTGTCCTGTTTTGTCCGTCCATCCATCTGTCTGCTGTCTGTTTGTCGCTCCATCAATATGTCTGTCTATCTGTTATGCTATCTCCCTCTCTGTCCCACTCCCTTCCCGCCTGCATGTCTAGCAACCTCTGCGGCAGTCTGTTTTGCTTCCCCCTACCCCCTTTTCCTGACTTGCTGTCTGTCTGACTTGCTGCCTATTCGCCTGTCTGACTTGTTTTCTACATGCCTATCTGACTCATTGCCTTCCTGTCTGTCTTACCTGTTGTCCCCCTGCTAGTCTGACTTGTTGTACCCCTTACCTGTCTGATTTATCGCCTCCCTGTCTATTTGACTTGTTGCCCCCCCCCCCCCCTCTTCCCTTCCTGACTTGCTGTGCCCCTGCCTGTCTGACTTGTTGCCCCCCCCCCCTGCTTGTCTGACTTGTTGTCCTCCTGCCTGTCTGACTTGTTGTCTCCATCTCTGTCTGATTCGAGGTGCCCCTGCCTGTCTTACTTGTTGTCTCTCTACCTGTTTGACTTGTTGTCCCCCTGCCTGTCTGACTTGATATGACCCTGCCTGTCTGACTTTCTGTCGCCCTACCTATCAGACACACTTTGTCTCACTGCCTATCTGACTTACTGTCCCCATTTACTGTCCTACTGCCTGTCTGACATACTGACCCCATGCATATTTAACTTAATGTCTCCCCGCTTGTCTGGCCTGCACATAAAACAGTGTTTTTTTTTTTGTTTTTTTTTAACATTTTTGTATATATTGAGAATGTCCATTTGATTTATAATATAAATCTCTCAAGTGGGGATCTTCATTGTCATTCTGGGTGGAGCAAAAACGTTTCTATCTATCACAGGTTTAAAAACCCTTAGCTTATAAATTGCCTGTGGCGGTCACAGGTTATCAACCCCTTATTTTTTTTCAACAGTGAGCATTCTCCTGGCAGGCATGTGCGATGGAACCAAATTTACGTTACGGTTGCTTCTTGTTTTACATATTGTATTTTCTTTCCTGATAAAATAATTTACTGCACATTTCCCTTACGGCCGGCTACGTATTATCCAGTTGTTTTCTTTGGTTCCAAACCCAGACGAGCATTGTTAGTGCAGTCGTTTAAAAATGAAATTCCAATCTGGCACACTTGAGATTTAGCCAGAAGTCTTAGACAAATCGCACGTAGTTATTTATACAGTCGGCTTCCCATATTTAATAAGATGGATATATTTATATGTAAGTGATCACAGTGCAGACGTTGCTATGGGGGGTGGGGTGGGGAAATGACGTAGTATTTCTTTTACCTTGTCTGCCTTTTATCTCCTATTGGTGTATAGACCATAAGGGCATGTTAACCTTGAACAATCCACCCCTCTTCCCTCCCTCCCCTCTCAAATAAATTTAGAAGAGGGGCTTAATTCCCTCCCCCCCCCCCCTTTCCTCTTAAAATTTGTAAGAGGGCTTCGCTGGCCTCACCCCCACCCTCCCCCCCCCCCCTTTTTTTTTTCCCCTCCTTTTTTTTTTCTTTTCACTTTTTTGCAAACATGTATGGTTTTCTTTTGTAACTTGTTGTTTATATCATATATTTTTTCTCTGTATGGTTTCAGGGGCGACAATGTGTGTATGTGGAGGGGGAGGTACAACTACAGCCTCCCTTACAAGCGTGTCGTAAGAGTCGATTAATTAGGGGATTCCTTCAAATCTGCACTCAAATAAAAGTAGATGGGGAGAGCTGCATGCGATAACTTGAGCTAGTTGAGGGCCAATGCCCCATGGAAGAAGGGCGGGGGGCGGAGGGCTGGAGGGTGTTAAAAAGGCAGAAGAAGATGTTAGACTGGGTGCGCCTGGGAGCCAAAGAAAATTTAAAAAAAAGTCTGCGTCACTCAAAATGTGAATTTTAACGTTCCTTCATTGCGACATTTTAATGTTATGTCATCATATCAGAGTCGTTGAACATGCTTCATAAGATCACAACAGACAACATGCGCTCTGAATGGGTAGAGAGCTTCAGGAAGCCACAATTAATTAACCTTCGTTATCTGGATCTACACATCTGGGGATGTAGGAGTTAAAGGTAATAAACGCGTGGATCAGCTGACGAGTTTTGTACTACTGCACGCAGGGAGATGAATGGATAGGTAGTCATCAACGTTAAACTGACTAGACTGGCGGATAGTAACGAATCTTTGACGTTAACACGAGTACATTACCTCATAGGGAAGACTGGTGAAGCACGTAGGTGCCGTCGTAAGGTCAAGACAGGAGACATTGTAACCAGCTTCCCATGGTAACAGTCAGTACAGGTAACTCGGTCTAAAATATCTAAAACTCGCCAAGGGGTCTCACTAGTATAATGGCAAACACTTTAATAGTACTTCTTAAGTTCTGCTGCCCCAGGTGTGTAACACGGGTGCCCATGTTAACAACATGAGTTATGAAACCAGCATGGAGGTAACTGCATGTATAACTGTGATGGCAAAAAACTTAAGAAAATTCTGTGTGAGGCAATGAATTTATCTTACCGTTTTTACTCCTCCCTCTGCCCCGTGGAGTCGAAGGCATCTTCACAGCTAATATACTATGATCAAGGATTATCATAATAATGGATGGTGAGGATAGCCACAGAGTCATCAGAAATCCAACATGTAATAGGCTCTTAGTGGTGAACTGATGTATGACAGGCTGGATGTTGTGAGGGCTCTTTGGGAGCGATTCAGCAGTGCGGAGATAGAGATAGATCGGTGCGGTTTGGGGAGAACAGCGCTGCGAGGAAGTATAAGGCGATCTGGTCGCGCTCAACACTCGGGGGAACAGTGAGACGGATATACAATCAGAGAGTTACTGGTGTCATCGGAATTGGAACTCGTAGCTTGCTGCGAAAGATGGGGACCGAGCGCCTTTGGAAGTGTCACGAGTAATGGGATGTCGATTCTTAATTCAACAACATTCAACATGAACTCTGACTGACTGACTTTCTACCCCACCAGGACATCACACAAGCGACAAATACCCGATGACACAAAGTGCCACCATGTGGATGATGATCGTCGTGAAGAGGTCCCAGAAACCGCGTTCAGACAATTGGCCATATTTATGGCCTGCCTATATTGCGGCCCCTAGCTAAAGCCAGGGTGGGGCTTCAAATAACAAAAAAATTTTTTTTTAGCATGATCATCGGAACTGCACACACACAAAAACGAAGACAAATAGCGTCGATACATAGAAAGCTGGTAAAGGCATAAATAAGACGGTTAAAAAGTCAGTATGCTTGATGTAAACCAATATGGCGAGGTGGCTACAAAGATTTTTTTAAAGACAATAGAGGAATTCGAACTCTGAAAATTAAAGTTTGACACTAGTGTGAAAATTAGACCAGAGATGTAATAATATAGAGTCGGAAACTTGCAATACAACGACAATAAATAAATCTTCGTGTGTTGTGTATATAAAAGGGCAATAATTCATTTAAATAGGTTCGCAATATTTGTAACCATATTTGTAACCTGGTTATGTGCCGTGAGTTGACAATACTACAATATGTCCGATGATCTCTTTGTTTGCTAATACAGTATCCTTATTTTTTATATTGACATTTGATAAATTGTTACATATAACAAATTCGAATTGGGCTCCCATTCTCAAAATACTGCGAATATACTGGGTGAACAAGAAGAATACAGCTACGAAACTGGGTGGACAAAGATAATATTGCTAATATACTTGGTATACAAGGATAATATTGCAAATATACTGGGTGGACAAGGATAATATTGCAAATATACTGGGTGGACAAGGATAATATTGCTAATATACTGGGTGGACAAGGATAATATTGCAAATATACTTGGTGAACAAGGATAATATTGCTAATATACTTGGTGAACAAGGATAATATTGCTAATATACTTGGTGAACAAGGATAATATTGCTAATATACTAGGTGGACAAGAAAAATACTGCAGATATCCTGGATGGACAAGAAGAATATTGCTAATTTACTCGATGGACACAGACAATATAGCTAATATACTGGGTGGACAAGAAGAATACTGCTAATATACTGGGTGGACAAGAAGAATATTGCTAATATACTGGGTGGACAAGGATAATATTGCTAATATACTGGGTGGACAAGGATAATATTGCTAATATACTGGGTGGACAAGAATAATATTGCTAATATACTGGGTGGACAAGAAGAATATTGCTAATATACTGGGTGGACAAGAAGAATACTGCTAATATACTGGGTGGACAAGGATAATATTGCTAATATACTGGGTGGACAAAATTAATACTGCAGTTATCCTGGATGGAGAAGAGGAATATTGCCAATATACTAAATGGACACAGATAATATTGCTAATCTACTGGGTGGACAAAACGAAAATAATGTCCACAGATAAAACTGGCTGTCACCCAAAAAAAACAATAAATGAAGAAATTGAAAATGTCACAAACTTTGAATATCTAGGCTGTATAATAAACAACAATGGAGACTGTTCGACAGAAATTAAAAAGAGGATGACCATAGCAATGCAAAGATTGAACAGCCTTAAAAGTCTATGGTTAAGCACCAGCAAGGAGATCAAAATTAGAATTTTGAGAGCACGCATCTTCCCTGTGGCTACATACGGATGTGAGTCGTGGACTGTCTCTCAGTCCTTAAGAAAGAGAAGAGGGGCTTTTGAGCTGAAATGCTATAGAAAGATTCTCAGAATATCTTGGACAAAGAAGATGAGAAATATTGACATCTTAAAAGATCTGAACATCAAAGAAGATTGGCTAATAAACAGCATCCTTTTTTGAAAGCTGAAATATGTTGGTCATATCAAGCGCCACGACGGATTGGAAAAAATTATAGCAGAAGGCATGGTACCAGGAAGGAGGGGCAGAGGCCGACCGACACGAAGATGGGCACAGGATATAAGTGACACCTTGAGTGTGAAAGTTCATGAGGCAGGAGAACTGGCAAGAGACCGAGTTTCTTACAGGCAGACTGTGTGACTGTAGTAATTCACCTTGATACGGATTTCAACCTAACATGACCTGCCAGACTGGCTGCTGCCACTCCTCTGGGTGGTAAACTATTTTATGACAAAGTGGAAGTGGTGAAGGCTGTCTGGGATAAAGTTAACAATGTAACATAACAGAGTATCCATACATTGGGAGACTATGAGTGTTTTGGGAGGTAGGAGCAGAAGATCTGGAAGATAATCAACAGTATGCGAAAAACAAAGACTTTTAATTAGTTTGCAACTGGCAGTGTTAGCACATCAGTTCTCCTTTGGCTGCTGAGGAAGGAGACGGAGCCGGTATGGAAATGCCCTGAGTGCAGGGATGTCAGTTCTTCATTAATTCATTTATTCATTGAACCTAAGCCCTTCAGGCCAGCTAATAAGTGTCTAGCCACTGTGCTTTCATGATGTTTTTGTGTTGTTTTTTTTAGTGTTAGTGAATAATTGAATGTACATCTGCATTTAGATCTCTATATACAACAATAAGAAAGAGACAAACCTTTTTCATTGGCAACATAATGAGAAGAGAGACATTGGAGAACATCTGAAGAACTGGAAAGATCAGTGGAAAAAGGGGTAGAGGCAGACCAAGAGAGATGATGCTGGATGGGCTAAAACGATGGCATGGGGGGATATCATTAAGAGAGCTGTTCCAGGCAACCAGGAATCGTGATCTGTGGAGACGCATGAGCGCCTACGCTGGTTGGCAGAACATATGATAATGATGACATCTGCATGTCTTCTTGTTCTTCAGCATCCCGCGCCCTTGAGGTTCACTGCTGCAGATATCAACCGCCTCCATTCATCTCTCTGGCTGACCTTCTCTTTTTAGCTCATGACACCAGTTATTTGTAGGCCTGTCTGGATATTATCTCTTCATCATCTTCTTGGTCTGCAACCATTCATCTTCCTTGTGTATACAGTTTTTACCTCTCTGTCATCTTACATTTTCTCAGTATGCCCCAACTATTTTAGTCTATTAGCTCTCACAATGAAAGTGATCATTGGTGATTTAAACAGATTATGAATATCGTTGTTGACATCAGCATGTTTATGTGTTAGACAGGTAGGTTCTGTGTAAGTGTATGGGTTTTCAATTCATATGCATAACAGTATAAAAGTCTGTGTGTCTGGGGATATAGTCAGTATTCTTTTCAGTATATTTATTTATATAATGAAGAAATGCAGCAACAAAATTTGTGATCCGTTTAAATCACCAGTAATTGCTGGCATCATAAGATGTGTATAAATAACCTATAGGAGAAACCATGAGTGTGTTGCTTTTGACCCACTAAATACTGGGCAAGCCAGATTTCTTAGTATGCTGTGACCTACTAAGAAAAGGACTAGAACATGTTATACGTTGGATGGGATTTACAGAAGTGCTAATCACATATCAAACATTGCTTGGGAGTGAAAGAGTTAAAACACTGCAATGGTTGGGGCATACAGAACAATGAGAGTTATCTGAGAGGCACAAACTGCACTCAAAAATGAGTTGAATGGGAGTACCTCATGAGGCAGACCAAGAAGAATGTGGATAGATAATGTACTTTTCAGTCACTCTTAAAATTATACACCATTCTGAGTGTAATCAGCCACCTGCCATTTTAGCTCTGTCAACCACACATTACAGGCACAACAAAAAAGAAAAAAACACATTCCACATGAAATTCACAGCTCACAGTGTCACAATAGGCATTCAGCCTGGTAGCTGGGTGATGGAACCTTTCAACTCTAGGTCCAGAAATGGGGACTTTCCATCAGCAAAACCTAGCTGGAAACAAATGCCTTTTCAGAGGCCGCGTGGCCGGCTGGCCATCAGCATCTTGGCAGAAAATGCAATATATGTGAATCAATAACAATAATTATAATGTAACAAAGAAAGACTCTATTGGGCAGATATGTAAATTTATTTTTTTAACAATAATAATATGCATATTATTATAATAAACAACTGACAAAATCATAACAAGTATTCTTCTTTTCTTTCTCTCCGCCAGTGGTTTTACACGAGAAAGCCATAGGCCTTTATGAAGGCCTCTATGCAGGCATTTTTGCAGGTCCACTTATCCTCCGCAAGTCCTCCTGCCCTCAGCATGTCCTCCGCATGTCCACTTGTCCTCTGCATGTCCTCCTGTCCTCTGCATGTCCTCTTGTCCTCCTGCCATCAGCATGTCCTCCGCATGTCCTCCTGCCCTCTGCATGTCCTCCGCATGTCCACTTGTCCTCTGCATGTCCTATTGTCCTCCACATGTCCTCATGCCCTCAGCATGTCCTCCGCATGTCCACTTGTCCTCTGCATGTCCACTTGTCCTCTGCATGTCCACTTGTCCTCTGCATGTCCACTTGTCCTCTGCATGTCCACTTGTCCTCCGCATATCCACTTGTCCTCTGCATGTCCACTTGTCCTCTGCATGTTCATTTGTCCTCTGCATGTCCACTTGTCCTCTGCATGTCCTCCTGCCATCAGCATGTCCTCCTGCCCTCAGCATGTCCTCCTGCCATCAGCATGTCCTCCTGCCATCAGCATGTCCTCCTGCCATCAGCATGTCCTCCTGCCCTCAGCATGTCCTCCTGCCATCAGCATGTCCTCCTGCCATCAGCATGTCCTCCTGCCATCAGCATGTCCTCCTGCCATCAGCATGTCCTCCTGCCCTCAGCATGTCCTCCTGCCATCAGCATGTCCTCCTGCCCTCAGCATGTCCCCTGCATGTCCACTTGTCCTCCGCATATCCTCCTGTCCTCTGCTGATCAATATAGCTTTGTTCTACAAAAATGTTAACTGGTCAGACCTGGTATGTTTGTTTCTTCTGCACATAAAAAGCCCATCTTCAATGTTCAGTGATGCTTGCTCACATCAGGAAATGTCACTCAATCTTCAATGTTCAGTGATGCTTGCTCACATCAGGAAATGTCACTCAATCTTCAATGTTCAGTGATGCTTGCTCACATCAGGAAATATCACTCAATCTTCAATGTTCAGTGATGCTTGCTCACATCAGGAAATATCACTCAATCTTCAATGTTCAGTGATGCTTGCTCACATCAGGAAATGTCACTCAATCTTCAATGTTCAGTGATGCTTGCTCACATCAGGAAATATCACTCAATCTTCAATGTTCAGTGATGCTTGCTCACATCAGGAAATATCACTCAATCTTCAATGTTCAGTGATGCTTGCTCACATCAGGAAATATCACTCAATCTTTAATGTTCAGTGATGCTTGCTCACATCAGGAAATATCACTTAATCTTCAATGTTCAGTGATGCTTGCTCACATCAGGAAATATCACTCAATCTTCAATGTTCAGTGATGCTTGCTCACATCAGGAAATATCACTCAATCTTCAATGTTCAGTGATGCTTGCTCACATCAGGAAATATCACTAAATCTTCAATGTTCAGTGATGCTTGCTCACATCAGGAAATATCACTCAATCTTCAATGTTCAGTGATGCTTGCTCACATCAGGAAATATCACTCAATCTTCAATGTTCAGTCATGCTTGCTCACATCAGGAAATATCACTCAATCTTCAATGTTCAGTGATGCTTGCTCACATCAGGAAATATCACTCAATCTTCAATGTTCAGTGATGCTTGCTCACATCAGGAAATATCACTCAATCTTCAATGTTCAGTGATGCTTGCTCACATCATGAAATATCACTAAATCTTCAATGTTCAGTGATGCTTGCTCACATCAGGAAATATCACTAAATCTTCTATTTCTTGTAAATATAGCAGCAGATTCTATATGATAAGCATTATCTAACAAATTTGGGGCTACATTGTCTCGAGGCATGGCCTCTGCCTTGAGTGCTGGGGGTCCGGGTTTCAAGCCCCAGTGAAGGCTAGGATTTATTTACATGGACTTCTAGTTATTTTTCCTGGTTTTCTGAAAAGTAAGTGAGGGATGATAGTGTGTATTGGGTACTAAGATGAGATGCCTGTGTGTTTTGCTGAGCATACAAAAAATCCCTTGGCAGTTGGAAATCAAAAAGAGTAGCCTAACAGCGCTGCCCAGGCAAAATCTGAATTTAAAAATCTACCCAAAGTATTTTACGTCTCTCCGGTGCTATGGAGTTCGTGCACTGCACTGAGATTCTTCGGACTCTGTCTTGAGTCAAAAGTAGAACGCAGCACTTATGGGTTACTACCCGTGTCCCATGATATCAATTCGTCGTCTAAACCTAAACACAGTTTGAATCAATAACGATATATATTATTATTAACAGGGTTGTTTTCTAGAAAAAAGGTTCCAGTATTCACTTCAACATGTAAAAAAGGTGCTGTTACTCAACATAAAGTTTCCATTACAGAAGCAGGGGAAAAAAAAGATGCATAGAAGAGGTACTGGTCTGCATACCATTGTGTACAACAGGGGGTAACGAGCCCTAATTATTATTCATCATCATCATCAGGTGCCTTGCCGACTGGCGTGGGCGATCATGCCTCACCATAATCTGCGATCTCCTGCAGCATATATCAGTTCGTGTGCCGACACACCTCCATGCCATGCAACAAGACTGTCAAGCATCTTCTCTTGTTGTCTTCCTCTATCTCTCCTTCCACATATCTTTCCAGTGGTCACAACATGTTCTATTTTCCCTCTTCTCATAACATGGCCGAAAAATGATAACTGTCTCCTTCTGATGTCTGTGATAAGTTATCTTCGGGATCCCGCCTCTTTCAAAACCTCTTATCACTTATTATTATCATTATTATTAATAGCTGCCTCCCCATGTGGAGTCCGAGGCCCTCTTGTGGGGAAAATGAATAGACCCACTGCCTCCCCAACAAGCATGTCGTATGAGTCAACAAACTGGGAGTATCTTTCAAAGTGCATCTCCCTGAGATGCAAGAAAATCAATAGTCTGCACACAAATAAGATTGATATGTAAAACAGATGTGCACACAACACTCAGGTTCTGGAACAAATCTAAAGTCCAAATGTGGACAAATAACAAGAACTTTCTGCCTGAGGTTTCAGCCGGTAAACATGAAGACAAATAAGATTAATAGTTGCCCATATGTTACAAAGACACAAATGTCCAGCACAAAAATTGTAACAGACTAATTATAATATAACAATGAAAGTTTTATTGGGTAGGTATGTAAATCACATTTTAAACAGTAATAATAACAACACTATTTTAATTAATAAGAAATTCATATAATTATCACAGGTATTAACAAACCCAGTATGAATCAAGGACAATATAATTAATTAAGATAAATCCTGATGGGTTACCAAGGTCCACATTTCCAGCACAGAACAGTAATGCAATAACCTACCATACATGACAGACACAGCCCCTGACACAAAGAAAACTTTGGCAGTTGTAGGTGTGGGGGAGAGTGGGGTTGTGCCCTTAATCCCTTACACATTTTCTAGGCAAGGGTGCTGAGGGGAGCCTTGTTTAAATGCATAATAATTATTATTACCATTACTATGTCATGAATGGCAAAAAGACAATATTAATATATATGAAGTAATATGAGATGTATAAACAAGTACTAAGAAAAGAGCTTGCATATATATTTGAAAGGGTGGGTGCCATTGCCGCTTTGCAAATTTTGTTTCTAAAATAAAAAGAAAGTAAGAAAGAAAAAGGAGGAAGGGGAGACATAATGAGGCTCTGTACACCCATACAATTATTGAGGAGGAGGGCCTAAGCAGGTTCAAGATGCTGAGCCCCAGGTTCAAGCATCCCTGCTGACAGTATAGGTGCTGATGAAAAAAGCTTTTCCATGTGTCATTCTAAATATAATTTAAGCTAGAACATGCAACCAATAGAAAATTGTATCTACAATCTGTAATGAATCATTTAAAAGTCTACAAGAAGTATGCTGAAATCAGAGTGAGTGCATTTGTGCTAATCAAAACATTTAAAAGTGTTTATGTCTCCTGTTGTTCCTTTTCCTTCACTGAATTTACTTCCTAGTTTAGGTTCAGTTTCTTCTACAAAGGGTTAGCATGAGAGCCTATGCTTCATCAGGAGAAGCAAGGCAAACAAAGAGAGGAATAGTAGCAGTTCTGTCATTATGAAATAACCATTATTCATGACATTGTTTTATTTCCATTACGACAAATGGTTTCATTGATGGCATGTGTTAAAAATATATTTCTCCCAGGCTGACAAGCTAGTATTTTGCCACTCTTTCAGCCCGCATTGAATTATCAGCAGATACCCAAGATATGGAAATAATTACAAAGAACAATCACCAGTGCCTCAGAGGTCAAGTGATAATGGCAAGAAGCATCTGATACTTATTATGTTTGAAGCCCCCCATGGAATGTGTTCCATTTAACGCAGACCCCTTTTTATCTAAGGTACGGCAGGATCCCATACTTTAAAAAAAACATACTGAAGAATGTATTATCATTTAAAAAAATAATAGAATCACAAAATAGATTTCTTTCTTACGTTTTTTTTATGTGTGGATCATCAAATGGTTATCCCTGCTCTAATCCTACAAATTTAGAAATGTTAAGTACTGACATAACATCTTCTCGGAATCAAAAAAGTTAAAATAAGGTATGAGTGTACTATGATTTTATGATTCATATTCTTTCATGAGTTCATCTCTAACTTCAGTCAGAATATACCCAAGTTTGTTTTGTCCCCTCCAATTGGCTTTGTTTAAAGTTTTTGGATTTGATGCTCCTAGGCCAATGCCCCAAATTCTATCTCGCGGACTGGCTTCAGCGAGAATTTTCGGATAGGTAGCAAACAATTGTTTCCTCATTTCCTCATTCTGGTCAAACTGAAATAATTTTCAGAAACATTATAATGTATACATATATAAATGTAAGCTATTTGTCAAATATTTTGAATTTACTGAAATTGTATTACGTTAAAATCAACTGGCTTACATCTTATTTTGTTATCTATTCAAAATATAATTCTCACATTTGTAGCTAAAGACTTCATATCTCTAATAAAATGTGTTACAGTTTTCAAGTTTTAAACTTGAATGTTGAATGTTGAATTGAGAAAACAACATCACAGCACTCAGGGCACTCCCATAAGTGCTTAGTCTCGATCTTTAGCAGCAAGCGAAGAGTTCCAATTCCGATGGTACCAGTAACGATCTGATTGTGTATCCGTCTCATACTTTCCCTGAGTGTTGAGTGTGAGCCAGATCCCCTGGTAACTCCTCGCAGCGCCATTCTCGTTAGACCGTAATATCTGCGCCTCCATACTGTTCACTTGCCCCCAAAGGGCCGTCAGTTCAAAACCTTAAAGTCACTAAAACACAAAGACAAGGGAAGTAAACATATTTAAAAGCCACACATTTGCTGAAACTTTGACATGTCAGAAAAATAAAATAGACACTATTCTAACAGATCTGAATAAAAACTAAGAACAATAATGATTTCCTTAATGAATATTTTCCAGTATCTTCTTCATATACCAGGTCTTAAGCAAAAACTAGAGATTATGACTTTCCAATCTTTACTCTAATATTAGCTATAATTGTGAGACTTACACACTGTTGCTGTTAACTGATAATTTTTTTACAAAGTGTGAAGCAAAAAGATGGATATGAAATTATGAAGCATATTTAGCTGAGTCCAGAACTGATATTACCCCACTTGGGACATTCCCATACATGCTCTGTCCTTATCTTTTGCAGCAGGAAACAGATCTAGTACTGATGCTACAAGTAGCAGTTTGATTACATCTTTGTCTTGCCTTTCCCTAAATGTTGAGATTTGGCCAGGTCTGGCTGCCCTCTACCACGTATCAATAGAAGAGGTAAAAAGATAAAAATTAAAGAAATCTCTAATTTAGCAGATTAGAAGAACTAATGGAACAATTTTTTTTTAAAAATGATTATAAGAAGACGTGAAAAAATGACATTATGGAAGATATGGTTCATAGAAGACAAATAGAGAGGACTTATAGGACATCCTGGCCTGAAAATACACAAGACATGGTTCTGATGAGTAAAACAGCTTGCATAGTGAGAGCATCATTATCATCCATACAAACCTAACAGGTCTAGAACAATGATTAGCATGCAGTGACATGGAGAAAAAAAAAAACAGCCCAGAGAATAAAGTATACCATTTAAAGTGTATCAAAAAATCACATTCTTTTTCTTCCTCCTCTTCTCTAGTCCTGTATTGCATTTTAGCACCAGGTTTTAAACAGGCATCACGTGAGAATCTTGCTATGTAGGTGCTGCTGTTTACAGCCTCAGATATTCCATCTATCAATCGCTTGGGTGGTTGACCTATGAATCTGCTTCCATTATGTCTAAGTGACAGGGCTCTCCACGGTACACTGACTGGTGGTAGATTTGACAAATGTCCAAACCATTTGCTCTGTTTTTAAATCATTTCACTCTACCAAATTGCACTTAAAGAATCTCCACTAGCTGATACTCTATAAGTCTTCTTTGCATTTGCACATTTACTTCTGGCAATCTTTTGATACATAATGGAATGTTCATTTACTTGTCAGCTTAAAGAAATGAAATTTAAGCTAATATTAACAATCATGACACCCAAACGCATCCCCCATAATTCAGCTTGTAGCTAGGTTGGTTGGTTTCTGAGTATATTCACAAAGAGCCTAACATGCTTAGGTAATTAAATATGCATGCATGTTACCTACCTTAGCTTTAGATGCTATCTTTACCACTGTTTCAGCCGCTTTGTTCCACACATCCTTCTCAAAATTCTGAACTTGTCTTCCAAACTTTTTTTGCTTGACTGGATCATCAGTGGACATAATTTTCTGTTTCATGGCCTCATCTTTGAATAAAGCTGAAACAGTCCAACTACAACTTCTGACATTTAAATTCATTTATAAAGAGTTTGTTGTGTGTCCTATTCTGACCCTCACAAATTACCTCTAGCATTTATTGGCAATGTAGTTTTTAAACATCAATAAAAGTCTACGTAAGCGCCAGCAAGGAAATCAAAGTTAAAATGTAGAGAGTATGCAGCCTCCCTGAAGCATCATATGGATGTGAGTCAGTACTATCTCCCAGTCCTTAAGGAAAAAAATAGGAGTCATTTAGCTGAAAATCTAAATAAAAAATTCTAAAAATATCATGGATAAGGAAGAAAATAAATACTGACATTCTAAAAATTCTGAACATCAAGGAAGATTGGCTAATAAGCAGCTTCTTGTCTCAGAAGTTGAAACATTTTGGCCACATCAAGTGCCCTGGCAGATTGGAAAAAATAATAGCAGAAGGCATGGAACCAGGAAGGAGGAGCAGGGGGCAGACCAACACGAAGATGGGCACATGATATAAGTGACCTGAGAGAGTTGTTGAATGACTGAGTTTCTTTCAGGCAGACTGTGATGACAGCAATGTTTTGTGAAGGACCTGCTATGTGCTATACGTGGTTTTACTAGAGCAGAACTGTGACTGGGTAGTTTGTTATAGGCTATTCCTTTGAATAAGGCTGAAACAGATCAGCCACAAACTATGTCATTTCAATCCATAAGCATAAGCTTAAACAAATAAAACATATGAACAATTGGCTATCTTCCAAATAACGGTCCAAAATTATTGAGGCAGAAAATATACCCTAACAGGGCCTCAGTCATGTGTCGATTGCGCACTTCCGGGGACTATACCACTACCGCCGAATTGTGAACTTTTGGGGTCTATACAGCCACCGCCGAGAGTATCCCCCACGCCGCTTTACCCGCGTGGATTGGGGCTAAACTACATGGCTAGGACTCACGAGCAAATAAAATGAAGGCAGCTCCAGGAAATGCTGTAGCTGCTGCTCATGAATCCCAGCCATCTAGTTTAGCCTCAATTCACGCCGTGTGAGCGGTGTGAGGGATACTCTCGGTGGTGGCGGAAGTTGCCGGAAGAGTGCAATTGACAAGGACTGGGGCCCTGTTAGGGTATATTTTCTTCCTCGATAATTTGGGACTGTTATTTGGAAGATAGCCTAACAATTTTTATTCTTTATTTGACTAGATGGCTGGGACTCACGAGCAGCAGCTACCGCATCTCCTGCAGCTTCTTTCATTTTATTTGCTCGTGAGTCCAAGCCACTCTCGGCGGTGGCGGTAGTCGTCGGAAGTTCGCAATTTACACGTGACTGAGACCCTGTTAGGGTATATTTTTTGCCTCGATAATTTGGGACCGTTATTCGGAAGATAGCTTAACTTATTAAATAAGCAATCAAATACTTTATTCAATGCTCTGTGTCAAATACAAGCCCGAATATTTTAATAAAACTAATACATCTTATTAACTGCTTTACAACTAAAAATGACATTCAAAGTGCACAATTTCAACTCTCACCGGCTTTAGAGTACATCATGAACTGTTCACCACAGTTATAAACAACGCCATCAACAGAGAATCTCGCCTTGTAATGCTGGCTAAACGGCGATTTATTTCCATAGAAAAAGAAATATGATTCATTTTGCTCACTATTTGCTGTCTTGACAGACATTTTGTTTTTATTAGATGAAGTTTTATCTGCCATCTTTCGACTTCGTTTAATATTACTAACGTAACGTTTTAAATAAAGTACCAATACTTTTGCTAAGTTGTGTTGTCCCACGAAACAAGGATTTCCCCAATGTTTATTTTCGGCTGCGGACCAGGGTTGCCAATGTAATTTTTAATCCAAACCCAAGCTGAGCTGACCACAAAACCCAAGCAATACAAAAGCAAAGAGCAAACCCAAAAAAAAAACCAAGATTGATGAAAAGTACAAATGTTATGGTTACGAAACGAAACATTTAACCACATTTTTATTCTTCTTCTTCGGCATTCCGTTCCCTCGAGGTTCATTGCTGCAGATATCACTCGCCTCCATTCATCTCTCTTGTTGGCCTTCTCTTTCCAGTTGGTGACACCAAGTGTTTGCAGGTCTGTCTGGAAATTATTTCTCCATAGTCTACGACCATTCACCTCCTTCGTGTATACAGTTTTTACTTCTCTGTCCTCTGACATTCTTTTAATGTGCGACAACCATTTCAGTCTATTAGCTCTTATAGTGCTTATGGTGATTTAAACAGATTATGAATTTCGTAGTTGCTTCTCACTCTCCATTCCCCGCTGTTTGCATCTGTGTGCTCCAAGTTTTAGAGCCATATAAAACGACTGGTCTTATCAACGTTTTATATATTTTGATCTTGGTATTGCGAGACAGACACTTTGACATAGTATACTTCATTTTCAGATTGAATTCTTGATTATATTTCTTTTTTCAGCATGTTGGAGCAGTTACAGTTTTCACCAAAGTACCTATATGTTTCCGTTCGTCTGATTTTCATATTATCGACTTGTATGTGGCCAGCACACGAACTGATACATGCTGCAGGAGATCGTGGATTATGGAGAGGCATGATCGCCCACGCCAGTCGGCAAGACACCTGATAATGATGATGATGATGTGACCGGAGTTTATATTTTTTTCCTGTCTATTTATTATCATGTAGTCTGTCTCATCTTGATTGATAACTAGTCCCATTTTCTGAGCTGATTCTTTTAAGAGAGTCCGTGTTTTAACAGTCTCTAGTTCATTTTCTCCAACGATATCAATGTCATCTGCATAACCTAGTATTCTTGTAGATTCTCCTATAGTACACTCTTGTTTCGATTTCCTTACACACACACACACACACACACACACACATATATATGTATATTCTTTATATAAAGATATATTTTTTAACCCAAGATTCCAAAATATGAGCCTAAGGCGTCATATTAAAATCTAGATCTTGGGGGAAAACCCAAGTATTGGCAGCCCTGCTGCTGGACCTATGAAAAGAAATGATGATTTCCCGTGTTGTTATTAATATGAGAGCTGAATGCCGGGTTCGAACCCAGCTGCTGACGAAGCACAATCCCAAACCAGATGAGATGAGGACCAGACACGTCACCACAAATATAGCGGACAGGAAAGAGAGCAGCAATGTTATCTGACCTAGCTGAAAGTGGTTAACGTTAAATGTAGAAGAAGAAGAAGCTGCGGGCGTTTTTGTCTTGTGGTGGTTTCGACAGTGGTACCGAGAGTTGGCCATTCAGAGAGCAATGGCAAACTAATGAACGTGAAATGAGTCTAGAAAAATCGCAACAGCCAAAAAAATAATGGGGTTAGTTCTGCAGCTTTAATATGGAGCTGTTTAGGGGTATGTCCTGTAACTCTGTTACCAGGCTGTCTCTGCTCGACCAATGTACGTTAACTAATTACAGTGGAACCTCGCTTAACGAGCATAATTCGTTCCAGAATCATACTCGTAAAGCGAAACACTCTTCATGCGAAACAGTTTTTCTCATATAAATTAATGTAAAATACGATAATGCGTTCCATGTCGAAAAACTACACACATCATGTTATGTATAACGTTTAATCAAAGAAAATTATATACATATTGTTAAGGAAAGTGAATCATCTTCACTGTTTCTTCCACCGTGGAACGAACCCACCAGGAATGCTAATTTGATTTGCAGAAAAACAAATAGAAATAATTAATGATACACACCTTATAATTTTTCACTAGTAAGATGTCCAGAGACATTTGCTTTTGCCGACGCTTCACAATTTGGCGAAAATGCGACACAGCATTAACATTAAATACATTTGCAGCGCACATAGCCATTTCCTTATTAGGGTGATGCTTCTCAATATAAGATGCAACAGTTTTCCATGCTTTCAGCATTTATCTTATTTTGCCAGAAGATTGTTGCTTTTCTGTTACCTCCTCCTCCTCTTACAAATTGTCCTCCTGTACTTCTTGCTGTGAAACATATTGCAACTCCTTAAGCTCTTCAGTGTCAGCTCTTGGCTGTGCTCTTCCACAAGCTCTTCGATATCACTGTTATCCACCTCCAATCCCATGATAGTGGCTAAAGACACAATCTCGTTGACTGCAGGTTCCACAGGTACTGTCTCGAAACCCCATAAAGTCACATTCGACAAGGCTCTCTGGCCAAAGCTTCTTCCAAGCAGAAGTTAGGGTTCTCTTGGTAACCCCTTCCCACGCCTTGTCGATCATCTTGAGGCAGGCAATGATGTGGAAGTGATTTTTTTCTAAAACTCTCAGAGAGTGAGGTCACCAGAAAACAATGCTCAAAGAGTGCTCTAATGTAGAGCTTCTTAAAGTTAGACATAACTTGCTGGTCCATGGGCTGGAGTAACGGTGTAGTGTTGGGAGCCAGACAATGGATCTTGATGAACTTAAATTCTTCAGAGAAGTCATCTTGTAGGCCTGGAGGATTCTTGTACATATAACACAATATTACACAAGTTTGAGAAAATGTGTGATCACAAGTGACACTACGTTGCTAATGGAACGAGTGCTAAACACAGACTGGTTTGTGTAACATGCGCACACTCCGGGAGTTCCCCTCTCCTCGCCACTCGTTATGCGAAACGTCGCTGGTTAAGCAAGTCATTCTTTTACAATTTGTTTTGCTCGTTATGCAAATTACTCGTTATGAGAGGTTCTCGTTAAGCTGGGTTCTACTGTACATTTATATTTACCTCACGATGAAAAGTTTCTTTGCGTGTTGCGTGGCAAGGAAAATGCAGCATGACTAGCATCTATTAGAGTCAATGGTGGATAATTTTCCTGGAAACAACAGATCTAATAATTACAATGAGATTGTACAAAATCTCCTTCTGAAGTATGAGAGTTTTGGTAGCAACACGTCTTTGAAAATTCATTTTCTTCATTCTCATCTGGATTTCTTTGCGTCAAACTATAGAGCTGTCAGATATGAGCACGGTGAACACTTTCATAATGACATTGCTGCTATGGAGACAAGGTATCAAGGCAACTGGAGTCCTTCATTGCTTGCTGATTACTGCTAGACTGTGTCAAGACACACCTCATCGATTGACTACAAGAAACAAGCAAAGAGAGCTCAAACATGGCCTGAATATTGACGGAAAAGGTTCAAGTGTTTCTTTTTAAAACATTACATGTGAACTTCAATTTTTTCTTTTTATTTATTGTTTCTATCATTTAATGTTGAATATCTATAAACTGAGTGTGCAGCAACAATTTTTATAAAGCCAAAATAGATAGACTTACTGTTCACTTCAAGGATTTTTAAAAAAGCATGCATTGTTTGTTCTACTGTAATGTAAACTCGTCATTTAAAAAAATAGATCGAAATAGTAAATTGTATTATGATATTTCAAAACAGCATGTCAAAATAAATCAATATTGATGTGTTTTTTTAAATTCTAGTACCCAAAAAAAAAAAACTTTTGCAAATTTGTTGACCAGTGTAATTTGCCATATAAAAAGTTCGTAGTAGTTGCATTTAGTTAGTTAGTTAGTCTTTCCTCTTGTGTCGAGTGCGGCACATAGGGCAGAGGTCATGACTCTCCATGCATGGCGGTTCGTTGCAATCCGTTGTAGGTCTTGGATGTTTGAGTGGCCCATGAGCGAGCCTTCCCTGATGATAGTTCTACGTAGGGTTTCCCTTGGTCTTCCACGAGATCTTTTCCCCTGTGGTGTCCAAATGAGGGAGTAGTTGCATACTTTGCCGTATAATCTGTGTTTACACTTTAACCCACTTTCGCTGAAGTGCCAGTAAAAAAAAAATATATGTTTAATATTATCGACCATTTACATTTCATTCATGTGAATGTGACTCGTCAGGCCCCAGCAAATTGGTTGCCAGGGGGCCCATAATGCCGTCAGACGGCCATGGAAAGACCTGGATAATAGAACTTGACTGAGTGGACAGGCCTCAGGCGTGCAACCAAGAAGTCTATTGAATCTGACCGCCAAAGGTGGAGAGAGCTTATTAGACAGACAAAAGCAACTGGTGACGCAACGACATGCAGTGTTACGGGCTAATGACGATGATGATGTTTATAGATTAAAGTTTCTGTTTTTTTCTTTCTATCTATCTTCATTTACCCCACCAGGACATCACACAACCGATAAACACCTGATGACACAAAGTGCCACCATGTGGATGAGCATCACAGTGGAGAGGTTCCGGAAACTGCGTTCGCCGTTAGACCATATTTATGGCCGGGCTATATTGCGACCCCTGGCAAGAGCCAGAGTAGGGCTTCTTTAATGACTGTCAAAAGTAGGATGTCAGTGACAGACCTCTGAAAAAAAAAATTTGATTTGGGGGGGAGGCTTTGGGTATTATCTAATTGGAAACCAGTATTTTACAATATAACGAATCTACCAAATACAAAAGGCCAGAAACATAAATTACCAAATAGCATCACTTTTGAGGCATCAAAATATCAACATGCAAACAAAGAAGCAACCGACAAAGGTGATATTTGTACCAACTTTGTGCTAACAATGCCAGAAGCCGACAGTCCTATAACAACATACACTCAAAAATTGTAACATGTGAGATGAGATGTATAAGAAATGCGACAGGAGAAACAAGAAGAGGCGGAGACAACAGTAAAGAACTCAGAACAATAGTAGGCACAGTAGCGAATAATCTTGGTAATCTTAGTTTCAGCTTCATAGCAAATTAGTCACCCCATAGTTGCTCCGCTCATGTGCCAACGAAAAACACACAGAATGTTCATCGCAGTCCCTTGTGGAAAGATTGACAGACTGCTGTCTCAGCATATGCACTAGCATTCACACGCATTAAAAGCATATGGTTGCCATCAGAATTGCTAACACAAACAGTTTGACATTAGAAATGCAGTTCATCATCGACGGTAGCAGAAGTCGCCAACAGAGTAGTAGCTAAGAATGATTTCATCGAACATCAAAGAATCGAATGGTTTGGTCGTTTCGTCAGAATGGAACAAATTCAGCCATCGGCTAGAGCGTATTACATGATGACAGCAGGCTACATGGAAGAGGCCGACCGAGATAGAAATGGATTGAGGAAGTAAAAGAGACACTACAGAAATAAAATATACCGTTATGCAAAAGCATGTCGTAAAAGACGGCTAATTGGGAGCTTACTTCGAAGTCGGAGTGCATCTGCCTCAGAGGCAAGGAACCAGCAGTCTGCGTACAAACGAGCCAGATCTGTAAAGCAGATGCACATGCAACACTCAGGTTCTGGAACAGGACTGCAGTCCAGAAGTGGACGAACAACAAAAACTTTCCGCCAGAGTTTACAGCTGGTGAACGCGAAGAAGAAAAATAAATGCCAGGCACTAAGCAAAAGAAAGGAAACCACATGAAACTCCTTTCTGCGACTCTTTGCAGTAGGTCAACAGAAAAAGAGTAATAAATCTTTGTTTCTCTACTACTGTATAAAAAATGTGTGATAGAGATTAAAAGCATAATAGGTCAAGCGAAAGCTGCATTTCAGAAAATGAAAAATATATTTTTCAACAAATACCTCTCATTTAATGTCAGAAAGAGGGTGCTAAAATGTTACATAGAACTTGTCTACTGTATGGCAGCGAATCTTGGAATGTCAGTGAACAAATTTGGAAGAATTTGGAAGCAACAGAGATGCGGTTTCTGAGATGAATGTTACGAATACCTTGGACAGCCAGAGTAATAAACAACGATTGCTTGAAAGAATCTAATGTAAGTAGATCTCTGTATACAACAATAAGAAAGAGACAAACACTGTTTTTTGACCACATAATGAGAAGAGAGACACTGGAGAACATCGTGCAACTGGAAAGATCAGTGGAAAACGGGGTAGAGGCAGACCAAGAGAGATGATGCTAGTGTACTAGAAGCAAAGCAGAGGGGGTATCTTATGGAAGAAAGAGAAGAGATAACTATAAAGGATAATATGGAAATCTACTCCTTGAAATTTCCTCGACTCTGAACCTACAAGAGATCTAACAATGTGACGTGGCGAGTGGGAGCCAAAACCCAACCTCAAGCTGCCTCAGTAACAAAAAGAAAAAGAGAGAAAAAAAGTTTGTTTAGGCGGGGGTAAGATCAAAATTATCTCGCCCTGACAAGAAATCTTTTTGTGTAATGTCTAGATCAGCCAAGCAACAAATACTAAACTAGGCACACTAACTACAAGTCCTAATCAAAACGAAAACAACTGGAACTATGAATACTACATTGAACATCTGTTTATTTTACTTAACATAAAATCTGCGTGGTCCACAAATAATATTAACAACAACCAACATGCTCAAACAGAATCTAAAGTGATCATCAGCTAACAAGGAAATATTAAAATGACACCATACGCCCAGCGAGACTACCTCAACACTGGCAAAACTGCAACATATTTAACTTATGCTTCTTCTTCTTCTTCTTCGTTCACCGGCTGTGAATTCCGGTGGAAGGTCCCGGTTAGTCGTCCGCTTGGAATTTTGGCTTTTACCTGGACCTGAGTTTTGCGTGTACAACTGTTTTGCTGTTCCCTGCCCCTGCCTCGCGGGCAGATGTACTCCGACTTCGAGGGACGACGTCAGGTCTATTTCTAGGATGACCGTGGCCATTATTTTGTGTGGGTCGAGACGTTGCCTGATTTGTGCGGTGTCCTCTTTGTCGCCTTCTCCGCAGGCGTTGCCCCCGGAGTACCCCTTTGGGGCAGCCCCTTGAGGAACGGTTAGCCCTCAAGGTAAGGCAGGGGCTAATCATGGACATTCCCCGCCATCCAAGGAGGCTTCCATGAATGCAGAGTTGGCACATGGCGCTCTGGTTCTGGGCTCACCCAAGGAATCTTCACGTCCTGCACATGCCTGCTTAACCTCACAACCGTATTAGGCCTCTCGCTCGACAAGGGCTGTGCCCTCCGGAAATCAGCGGGGAGCAGCCCGCGGGTTCTGGACTTTTGTGACAACGCGAATAGGTACATTCTTTTTCTTCGCACGTTAGATATCTTTGACGAGCCGTTAGCACGACATAATTTAACATCCTGTGTCAGGCATATAGTTATCTGTTCGGTCCCAACACTAGGGCGAGTTGAGTGTTTGGGTGTGGACATTTGGACTTTTTCACATTCAATACGATTTGTGATGGTCGGATTTTGAGCCTACTCGTGTGCCGTAGGATCTAGTTTTTTGCGGACATTTAGGCTTAGCCAGCCAATGGGCTGTTGCTATTGTGGTGTCCCTCAGCGCGATGACGACGACACTGATTGTTAACTGATGATGTACATGGGTAGAATCAAGCTGCGAGACGCCACCCACAGGAGATGTTACTCGTCTGTGCTGCGGGTAAATCTCTAGGTCAAGGGTTGAGTCTCAGAGGACAATGTTCTCTTCACTCCGCAATCTTTTAACCAAGGGTTGTAATTTTAGTTATACGTTTGGCAAGCACTTTACTCATGTTCCTAATGAGTTGTGAAAACATTTTTCACCCATGAGTTTGGGGGCGGGCTGATGAGAGCCACAAGGACACATCACCTCTGGGGGCCGCCAAACTCCGAGATCCCCTGACAGCTCTGGTAATGCTCATTTGAGACATTATCCGTGGCGCACGACGAGGACGTGCTGCAGGGGTCTTGCGTGAGGTTCCGTAAAACCAGAACAGTGAAGGACTGGCGTCCGAGTGACGTAGGGAGTATCTCCTTATACACATCATGTTGGACTTAGCTTTCCCTCACGCCTGTGACATAAATCACCGCTCCACACATATTTAACATGTACGTTAAGCTTCAATATGCCACCAGACCAACAAATCGCTTATAACTACATGCCATCCTAGCGAAAATACACAGCTACATATTACACAGTATAACTACTAGAGACTACTATTTGAGGACTAAATATGGAAACATACCACCACCGCGAAATCAGCCTGACAACCGGCCTTCCCCTGTAGTCGCCCGTATCCATGCTGGCGAGAGACAAGTGCAGAGCTACAAC